>JANHZT010006223.1:104909-127372 GCA_032468215.1 Stegonotus admiraltiensis
CGGGAGGGCGGGGCACATTGAATTATGGATGTGGGCACCCGCACCCGCAACCCCCCTTGCTCCCCCCGCTGTTGGCACACGATGGCAAAAAGGTTAGCCATCACTGACCTAGACGAGTTGTTCTTCAGTGGATATCTCTCTGGAAGATCATGTAGATTTTAGCTTTTGGGGGAGTTTGAGTTTAAATAAACATGGTTGTCGTTTTTCTTTTTCAGTATAAGTTCCCTTTAGCATTAAATAGTTAACGTCTAATTGGGGATACCAGCATTACTTTATCTTGTTATGGAATCAGAGGGGAAAACACTTTCCATGAAGGAGCAGAGAGAGTGAAACTGCAAATGCAAGTGAAAATTGAGAGCACTGTCCTTCTTTCTCTCCAAATTTGGACATGCATGGTGAGCTATGCAAGAAAATTCTCATACTGGTTGGCCCCTTCCCCAGTTTCTGGAAGATTCGTACAAAGAAGGAGTAGGATGGTTTCTATAAATGTTAATTTGTTCTGCTCATCCTACTTCAAGTGAGTTATAAGTTCCATAAAAATAAGCCTTAAAAGTTTTGGTAGTTTCAAGAACATTGTAGCCCAACGTTCTGATCTCTTTTTTGTGCATATTAAACTTAACTTGGAGATGTGGTATCTTGATGTTAATATAGGTCTAGAGAGAAATGGAAGAGGCTGGTATAAAAATTGCAAGGTGGAATAGCTTATTTAAATTCTGTTAAGGAGCTTAAATACTGGAAAATACTGTGTGTATGTTTTCATTGCCTCCCTGTACGTATAAATATGGAAGATATGCCCTAAAAAAAAAGCTGGCATATTAATGGCCAGGCATTAATCATTAGCATAAGTTGTTGCCTTTGGTCTCCACAACCTGACATTGTTCTTTTTACAAGCAGTGCTTGTCATGTAGTGTCTGCTACAATATTTGTAACACTTTGAATTCCACTCTGATTATTCACTGAACGTGCAGGATCTGTTTGTCCCTGTCTTGCAGATGCAGAAGCTCATGAGAGCAGCAAGGGAGGGCACCAAAGATGGGCTTGAAAAAACTAAAGCGGCTGTGAAGAAAGGCCGATCATTCATCAGAACTAAGTCCTTTATTAGTCAAGGTATGCACTGATCATCCACTACTTTTTTTTAGATCGATGTACTAATTAACCATTTAAAGCAAAATAGCATTGAAATGTTTTAACTGTGTATGGTATCTTTCAAACCACATTGCCTCAGAAAATGGTCTTAGCTCATAGGTAGATTTATCAGGTAAGAAAATATTAACTGAACTTATTTTTGGAAAAAAATAGAATTGATCTTAAGATTTAAAAAGTGTGTGTGTGCAATTAAATTGAGTTTATTAACTGAATAATTGAAATGAACTGAAATTGTTTGAAGTTTCACTCTCAGAAACGGAAAAGGCATTGACGATCTTGACTGGGATTATAATGTTACTTTTGTTACTTCTGCTGTTAAAATTATATTGCTCTGGATGAACATGGTTTTTGACTGAAGATGTGAAAACAATGATAGGTTAACTCTGCGATTCAGTTGAGGCAGTTTCTCAAATCAAATCAAATACTCTAAAGGTTATACATACAATTGACTACTTAATTTTTAGTAATGGATGTCTTAGAGGAAAAAACTTTGGATTTCACACACACACACACACACCAGTTTGCCACACATGGCAAGCAATATTATACAGAGTATCAAAAGATAGTAAGGCAAAGAAATGAAAGGTATGGCACAGGGAAAAAAACCTGTGGTATTATCGTTTATAGAAATACCATGTACTCCACCTCCTCAAATTTTCTGTCCTTACAAACTGTTCTTCCTTGCTTGTTCTTACTATGTTTTTTGCCACTTCCCTCACTGCTTTTTAAACAAAATTTCTTTTAAAGAAAACTTTCAAAAGTTTCTCTCTTTCAGGATCTCATCAGTGACAGATATTCAACTACAACTTTTTTTGGATTTCCCTTTTCTCTTCACATACTTGTTTTGGTCCCCATCTGTGACCAAACTAGCTTGGTGTACTTTTTTTTCATACTGATCATTCATTTTTTGTGTTGTGTCTACATTTATTTAACATCTGTATTTTCTTGAAAAGAACCAGTTTGGTATAGTTGTTAAGGCACCAGGTTAGAATCTGGGAGACAAGTCACTTTTGAAAACCTTGCCAAGAAAACTGCAGAGAATTCTCCAAGCCCTCTCTGAGAATTGGATATGATTGGATAGAAGAAAAGTAATATATTCTTGATACATGGTCTTTAAATATCCTGTTCCCTCCGCACTTAACTTATTTTTACCTTTTTCTTGATATATCCAAAGCTGCCTTCCATATTACACAGTGAACAGAAGGATATCTTAAATGAGCTTATTTTTGCTTCTTTTGTGAAACATTTCTCACAATGAACTGCATGCTACTAACTGTTACATTTATAGTAGCATTTGCAAGTCTAAAAACATGTTTCCATTTCTGTATCTTTAGTAAACATTTTAAGGGACACAAATCCTATTCTTTCCTCTCAAGTTTTTGCCCTTTATTTTATAACTGGCAGTTCTTTGCTCCATTTCCCTGTCAAACCACTACTTCATTGCCATGAATCTCAGTTAACAATCTGAATATCTACATTAAAAAAAAACCATACATGGAAACTCCAAATACATTGAACATATATCATAGATCCATCTAACTCATCCTTAATGTTAAAACACTTGCTGAATATTCCATATTCTTCCATATGCTCTACTTCCACCTTATACTACTGTTAATCACATTCATAGCAACCTTCAATTCTGTATTTAACACTTTTTATGTTGTCATCGCTATCCCTAAACCAGCAAATGTACAATCAACCTCCTTTCTCATTCATATATTTACCAATGATTGGTGAAGAACAAATATGTGGTTTACAAAGCCCCTGCCTGCATAGAGCTGCACTGACGCATGACAGCATTTTGTGCATTGTAGATTCATGGACAGAATATAAAGGTTTCCTATTTTAGAGAATTAATTAATCAAAAAAATATTGCTATATAAAGATTATTGGTAAATGTATATTGAGTTTTTCTTAGAACAATGAATTCATTTTTACTGAATAGTGGTGGAACAAATGCTAATCTTAACTGAACAATAAATACATTTAGGACTGATTATCTTTTTATGTGAAATTCTAATATGATTTATTTCTAGAACACAGAGCTACCTGTCTGGAGGAAGAGGAGCTATTTATTGATGTAGATTGCATGCACACAGAAGCAATCATGACTCCAATGCCAGATGGGTTATCCCAACAACAGGTTTGTGTGTTGGATACTATTGAAATCTAATCCCATCTTTTTGTATATACCTTAATTTCTCACAGTAACTTCACTTTGCTACATCTTATGTCTAATTTATGTACATTTGTCTCTCACAAAATTGAAATTCAAATGAAATTAATTGTCTTGATTGTTGAGACAAATCCTGACGTGATAAATCCCTTAAGTAGAGTCTTCAAAGAGAAACTAAAATACAACTTAATTGCATGAACTTCTGTGACTTATATTTTGACATGTTCTTTCCTGATGAAGATTTTCTTCAAATCTTGCAATTAGTAGCAGGCAAGTCAATATATTATGGGGATGAAAAACATTTAATTCTGAACATGCTCCTGCTTGCCACCAGATGGCATAGTTAATCACTTGTGTGTGTCTTTTATTCCTTTCCTAGATAAGAAATGCTAGATTAAACAATTTAGTCCAAGCATGAATTGACTGAAGGTCTGGGCTCAATTCAGCAAATAAACTTGACTTTTATTGGCCAATCATTTCAAAGTGAGATTTCTACCTTCTTTTGCTGGTATGAGAATTCATGAAGGCCTCACTGTTTTTAAAGAAGTTTTTTTTAACAGAATAGGAATAAACCTGCAGGCCCTCTGTACAGAGAGAATTAATCCAGTTTCATAGAGAACATGAAATACTGATTTAAAGAGAATAGAGTGAGGCTATATCTGCTGCAAAGGACTGCCCCAAAACAATGTATGATTGGAGAATTATGGTAAATGATCCCAGAGACTAGAAAGTAGTCCTGTCAATCTATCATTCTTTGTAGACTTCTCATCCTACCTTTTTTTGCTATGGAACTGGGCTATATGCAGCTGTTATTACAGACCATAGAAACCTGCTTCACAAATAATGCTAAACCATTATTGTGGATTATTCTGAGTTTCCTGTGATAGAGATTAAACAGTCCTCAATTTACAACAGTTCATTTAGTGACCGTTCAAAGTTACAACAGCACTGTGAAAAATGACTTATGACCATTTTTCACACTTATAACCATTGCAGCATTGCAGGTCATGTGATTTATGTTCGGATACTTGACAACTGGTTCATATTTGTGACAGTTGCAGTGTCCTGGACTCATGGGATCTCCTTTTGCGACTTTCTGACAGATTAAGTCAATAGGGAAGACAGATTCACTTAACAGCTGTGTTATTCATTTAACAACTGCAGTGATTCGCTTAACAAATGTGGCAAGAAAAGTTGTAAAATGAGGCAAAACTCACTTAACAAATTTCTCACTTATCAACATAAATTCTGGGCTCAATTCTCATAAGTCAAGGACTACCTGTATATGTTTAGAAACATCCTGGCAGATACATATAGATATGCTTCCTGTCCTATAATCCTAATTTTGTTCAAGTTGTGCTATAGGAATCTGCTGTACCTTCAGAGTGGCAAAATCAGCCCCATTTCTATATATTTTGCTGGATTTTACTGCACTCTTTTTTTTAGTTCAGAAAGATTTCTTTTTCTTAACCACTATTAAAACTATTTTTAGCTCTTCTTGATAGATCTTATTACATATTGCTTACTTAAATTGTATGCAGTTGTTTGATCAAAATACTGAACAAACATGACTTGCTGGTATTTACAGTTATGGAAACAATGAATGAAGACTCTTCCCCCAACCCATTATTTTTGTTTTTCGTGTGCAAAATGCATATTTCTTTTATTTAAAAGTATAAAAATTCCAAACATGTAAATATGTTGCCGTTTTGCGGCTTTAGGTGAGAGTACTTTAAAACCTACAGGGGCCCTCGATCTTCTTGCAGATAGGATTAAAATAGCTACTGGCACTTGTTCTGGAGTTGCAATTTCTCCATCTGTTTTCATCTTTGTGGAGAGAATGGTGTGTAATTAAGCAAAGCAGCAGGTTTAGTTGTCTGTGAATGTGGGACTGCAGGAAACAGATTTTTATTCAATGCAGTGTAAACCAAAAGGTAATTCTGGGTATGAGTGACTGGAGGGAAGTTAAATAATATGGCTTACTTCTTTTTGCTATTACCAGTGCAACTTTTAAAAATACTGGATGTCAGCATCATGTTAGAATAACTAAAGTGTATTTAACAGTGGAAATGAGTTTTATAAAATTTGCACTTCACTGTGAGACAGGCGGGCATTAAACCATTTTAAATGACAGTACATCTTTAAATTGTTAAATTGCAAGCAATTCTATATTTAAAGGGAGATAAACCTTTCTCCCTATTACATTTAACATGAGTTGCTTTTCATTGTATACTTTTTAAGATGTCCGTTTGCTAGATAAGTATTATTTTAGCTTCTGACTGGGTTTTTTCTCTTAATTGAACTTACCTTTTTGTTTCTCCCTGTTTCTTTCTTTTTTTTTCCTGGAAGCTTTCTTTTTAAATAAAATTTATGAAAATTTTTCATAAATTAGATGTTCTATACAGATGTTTATAGCAGGAATGGTATACAGGTAGTCCTTGATTTACAACTATTCATAGTTACATTGGCATTAAAAAAAGTGACTTATGATCGATCCTTGAACTTACAGCCGTCATAGTATCCCCATGGTTACTTGATCAAAATTCAGGTGCTTAGCAACCAACACATTTATAATGGTTGTAGTATCACGGGTCATGAGATCATCATTACAACTTTCCCAGCCAGCCAGATTTGCTTAATGACAGCATGAGTCACTTAACAACTGCAGTGATTCGCTTAACAGCTATGACAGAAAAGGTCATAAAATTGGGAGTAACTGCCTTGCTTATCAATGGAAATTCTGGTTCAAATTATAAGTCAAGGCCTACCTGTGCATGAAGTTGAAAGATAAGGAATAAGTCTCTGAAATAATGGATACGCTTTTTATTGATGAAATTGTCTTTCTGGTTTCACTGAGTTATAACTGACCAGATTCTCCACTTTATCAGACAGAGGTGACAAAGACTATTTGAGGGAGAATAAATGTTTGTGCAAAGATATCCTTGAATGGCAAATTAAATGTATGATTGTGCCATGTTTAATATTATATTTTAACAGGTTGTGCGAAGATACATTTTAGGTGCTGTGGTTGACAGTGAGAAAAACTATGTGGATGCTCTGAAAAGAATATTAGAGGTAAGTAATTGTCATTTTGAAGCCAAATAAATACGAGGAGGATTGAATCTCATTTGTGTAATTTATTATTGCTGATGTTTTCGTTTATAGTAGTGAAGATAATTCATTCGATTATAGCTTTTTATAATTACTTGATGTTCTTTTAATTTTAGCAATATGAAAAACCTCTTTCAGAGATGGAGCCCAAATTACTGAGTGAGAGGAAACTGAAGATGGTCTTCTATCGAATTAAAGAAATTCTTCAGTGCCATTCAATGTTTCAGATGGCCCTGGCAAGCCGTGTCTCAGAGTGGGATTCTGTTGAAATGATCGGTGATGTCTTTGTTGCCTCAGTACGTGAATGATCATAGCTTTGGGGTCACTTAAGTCTGTTTAATTCATAAATGGGCTGAACAAGTGAAATTCCAAAGAAGAACAAAAACCTCTGTCCCAAGGTCAGATCAGATTCCTTTGTGCTCCTAAAGACAAATGGTGGCAACATTTTGCTTATTGTGTTCCTATTTTGGTTTTAATTTTATCTTCTTTTGGCACTGGGATGAATTACAAATACTGTGAAGAAAATAAAAAAGTTAATAAAATGTCTGTCAGGGAATTGTACAGCAGGTGTCCAAATGGAGCCAAAGACGCTTGACACAAACTTGTAGTTTTATATAAATAAATACGTTCTGCATCAATATAAGCATCAAACAAGATAGTCAGGCAAACAGGAGCATCATAAGGTAGATCACAGAGCGTACAGGGCACAAAGAAGAAAAAGGTGGGGAAAAGGGAAGCTCCCTCTCCACACCCATAGCAACCAATCACAGCACATGTGGCCTCACGCAGGAGTCAGCAGTCTAGTAAGAATTAACCACAACTGTGTGTTCTGGATCATTGCACAACCCCACTGCTCCAGCTACGAAATTTAAATATCTTAACAATGTCATCCCCAGTTGCTGTGACTATCACTTGGTTTGGGAGAGTTTAAACTTAGCTAAGTGTTTTAAGTGTGTACTTGCAGTATTTAGGACACCATAAAATCCCGACAATGAAATAATGCATTGATACATTTATTGAATCTATTTTTAAATGGACTCAGTTTGGAGTTCGTGCTAATAGTTTCCTAGCAACAAGAAGCATTCAGTTTTAAGATCTTAAACAGAAGCTACATTTTTAAACCTTTCTGGTTATTAAGTCTTTGGTAATGTAGATAACAATTTCAAATGAAAGGTAAATAAACTCAGACGCCACCTCACTCTAATATCAGACATATGTGTATACTTTTGAAAATGTTTTCTGATTGCTAATTGGTTCAGAAAGTTAGACTTCTCATTTTTACTTTTATTTTACTCTTAACTGCATATCTTTCAAGTAGGAAAAATGTATTGTGAATCCTAAAACTAAAGTCTCCACATCCATCTTGTTTTCTTGACAAGGATATGAAAGTGATTCACCTCTGCTGCCTTCTGATGCATTGTTTGAACTTCCCAATCTAGTTGACAACTCCTAGATTTTGTCTTCCTTTTCATTTCCTATCCAAGTATTGTAGTTAAAAGTGACAGAGGTATAAAAAAAGTTTCAGAATTAGATTTCCCAGACCTGTTGTATCATATTTTCAGACTAACATTGTATTATAGGCTTTATGAACTGCACCTTACTTCATCAGATGTAAGGACTTGCTTAAATGATACAGGATTTAATCAGACATTTCTTGATTTATTGTTGTAGTCTATCCAGCCTGTCCTCTTAACAACACAGTATCATAGTGACACTGAAATTATGAGGTATAATCTTAAAGGCAAATGCCAGAACAATATTATTTTACAGAAATAGCATATCTGAGATTTCTCGGCAAAACCTCGCTAATTCAGCCTTTTGTAGAGATCGTTAAAAAGTGGCAAATGTTTTTAAATAAAAGTTACAGGTTTTGACTATATGCTGAGTATCTTGAATACTCTTTTAGAAATATGTGTTCTATATTGTAACTGACTGATAATGTACGTTTATTTTTATTGCGTCATTTAGTTCTCTAAATCCATGGTACTGGATGCCTACAGTGAATATGTAATCAATTTTAGCACAGCTGTGGGGATTCTCAAGAAAACATGTGCTACAAAACCTGCCTTCCTTGAGTTTTTAAAGGTCAGCATTTTGCGTTTTGGTTGCTTTGTGATTGTTTGTAGACCGTCAGAGTAACCATGACTATCTGGGAGATTGATTGTTGACAAATATTGAACATCCAGTGTTTAGCTCAGCCTTAAGATAGTCATGAACATGTGTATATGTTTAGATAGTTGTTGTTCAGTCACTAAGTCGTGTCAGACTCTTCGCAACCCCATGGACCGTAGCACACCAGGACACCTGCCAACTACTGTCTCCTGGAGTTTGCCCAAATTAATGTTGCGTCAATGACACTATCTAATCATCTCACCCTCTGCTGTCCCCTTCTCCTTTTGCCTTCAATTTTTCCTAACTTCAGGGTCTTTTCCAATGAGTCCTTTCTTCTCATTAAGTGGCCAAAATATGAGATGTACATTTTATCTATACTTCTTTTGAGAAAATCTCAGTGGCTAATATAAAAAAACTCACTTTTTTTACTACAGCAATGTCAAGAATCTAGTCCTGATAGAATAACTCTTTATGGCTTAATGATGAAGCCCATACAACGTTTTCCTCAGTTCATCCTTCTATTACAGGCAAGTCATGTATCAATTCTTAAAATCGCTTGAGTTTGCCATCTTTCTTGGTTGCTTGCTAAATAGTAATGGCTAAAACACTAATATGGTAATAGGATCTGATTGTTAGTTGTTTTGTTAATTGAAAATCAATTATGTGACTAATTTCTGAGTTGTACCTGAAAGTGCAGAATTTATTCTTTAGTTCATAGAAGTATTGGTTGGTTTTAGAGTAACCCATGTTGGTTTTTTGTATATGACAGTCACAACTTCTTAGCCATTAATTTTCTGGATAGTATGTGTTGCTAGTGTTCTTATAAAACATTGAAAAGAGCTTTAGGATTTCTTTAAAATCAATATCACTTTGAGTTTAGGATAGGGATACAGTATGGAGACAGTTCTCTCTATTGTCAATGATGGCCCATTCTGTTATTGTCAGATCTGTTGGCCAATTTTGATACTGTTCATCAAGGGTTATTTCTGAGGAGGCTAGTTTGCATTCTGATTTGGCTAGCTTTTATACAATTCCAACCCTGTTTGGAGGACCGGACTCTAAGTAATTATGAGCATCTAATTTTTAGCTCCTAGGCCTCCCTTTGTGGTACTCCACAAGAGTCCACCAACTGACATTTGCACTTAGAAGACCATGAGCTACCTGAAGCTCAACACTGATAACTCTGGTGTTAAATAGGGAGAAACATCTGAGAAAATGAACACAAGTAACTTGTCATTTCTTAGGAAGCAAGACGAGGATTCTGTCCAAAGCTTGACAGCTGAGTTTTATCTTAGACCCTTACCATGTCATCGTAGATAAGAGTCGTGATCCAGAGTTGCTTTACTCAGTTGAAGCAACTCTATTAGGTCTACTCTGTTCTGCCACACACTAGTCTTATCATGTCATGTATGTGCCAGCCATCATACTTATGTTAAGTTTCCAGTACATTTTTAGTAACTTCAGAATACAGCAGGTTGATTGCTGTTTCTTTTCTATCACCCCATTGTGTATAATCATTCAAAAATTACTTCAAAGTTCTATTAACTGCATATAAAAGTTTTTATGACTCAAGGCAAGCTCCAGTTGTTTTGGAGGTTGGGTGGAATGTGCGTGAACTAGAGCTTTCTGATATTAAAGCCTAAGCAGTAGAATTATTTTCTTGGCAGGTAGGAGGCTTCAACTGTAGATTATTTTAAACAGCTTTGGAAAGCTTTTAAAATTTTTATTTTTATTTTTAATATTAGGTATATTCATTCATTTATACATTTATTTATTTATTCATTCATTCATTCATTCATTCATTCATTAAATTTTTATGCTGCCCATCTCCCCTATAAGGTGACTCTGGCAGCTTACAAGTTATAAATCAAGTATAAAAATAATTAAAACATTAAAACTACACAGGTTCAGATTTTAAAACTACTGAAACCAGAATTAAGAGATAGATGAGACAGGGATGAGGTCTTCTTACCTCGTCAGCTACTTCCAGTGGTGATCATCCCTCTGGGGACCCCAATAATCTATAATTATTATATTCACCTGTTTTATGATCCTAGTTAAATGATATTGATGCAATTGAATGCTATACATGTAAAAAAAATATTCTGCCAAATGCTATGTCAAGAAATGATACTATGCCTTGTTGTCACCTGCATGAAAATTATAGTTATTTGTGTAAACTGTAAGAAAAGAAGAGTGGAATGCAAGAACACTCCTGATCCAGTAGCTACAATGAAAGCAGTGGCAATACAGATAGATACATATTTATACTGGTCATATTAAATTGCAGTATTGAAATGTGTAGTTGCCAGATTAGACCAATGTCAGACTCTGTTGAGCAAAGAATATAAAATCTCAGTCCGTTTACCTTCTACTTTTTCTGGTCCCTGGAATGACATCCTAGTGATGAGGCATATCTCTAGTGTAACTATGAAGATAGCTAGTAGTACATAAATTGATTACTATTATTATTAAAGGAGCCCTAAAATCTTTCATTTCTTGGCAGTTACACCGAAGTGCCAGCTTCACAGATGATGAAAAATTCAGTTGTAGAAATGGAAGTTGTATGAAAGCAGATTTTCATGTTGTCAGAAAAGAGAAGAGTAGGAGAAGTCAAAAAAAATTGAACTCAATAAGGGTGGGAATTTCTTTTAAAAAATGAGACACTAGAAGCATAATTACAATCATTTCCAACATAATGTACCTTGATTGCAGTGAATCATTTTACAGAGTATTCCATAACATGTTGATCATCAAGCTAATTAGGCATGGTTGTCATGATAATTAAGTGAATATATGTAAGCCAGAAGTGTAATGTGGCTGCAAAAAAAAGGCAAATGAAGCATTAAGCTGCATCAACCTTGGTTAATTTTAAATTATGGGAAACATTTATTCTTGTATGGTCAGGAAAAATAATGAGGAGCATTGGGAAACTAAATCTTTCAAAGAAAAATTGAAAGAACTAGATATATGAGGGGTCCTTAGTGCTCCCTGAGCTTGATTGTTTTCTCACAGATGTTCTTGGTTGATTATTTTACTTGCAGACGTTTCATTGCCCAAACTAGGTAACATCATTAGTGCTATGATGTTACCTAGTTTGGGTAATGAAACATCTGCAAGAAAACAACCAAATTCAGATAGCACCAAAGACCCCTCATTTCAACCCTCCTTTACAAATATCCTCCTTTATTAGCTAGATATCTTTAACCTTGTGGGGAAAGAGATCATATTCTTCAAATGACTTGAAAGAATGTCATACAGGTAGTCCTTGACCTATGACCACAATTTCTGTTGCTAAGCAAGACAGTTGTTAAGTGAGTTTTGCCCCATTCTCTTGCTACAATTGTTAAGTGAAACACTGCAGTTCCTAAATAAGTAACATGGCTGCTAAATTAATCTGGTTTCCCCATTGACTTTGCCTGTCAGAAGGTCACAAAAGGGGATCACATGACTCTGGGACACTGCAACCATCAGAAATACATGCCAGTTGCCAAGCATCCAAATTTTGATCATGTGACCATGGGGAGGCTGGAGAAGAGAAAAGAAAAACAAAAACAAATAAAATTTGTTTTTTTTTAAGTGAAAAATGGTCATAAGTCACTATTTTAGTGCTGTTGTAACTTTGAATAGTCACTAAATGAAAGGTTGTAAGTTGAAGACTATACAAAAGAAAATGAAGACTTGTTCTTTCTCATTGCTTTGGAATAATGACTTAAATTACAAGAGGGCAAATTTCATGTGAGCACTAGAAAAACTTTTTAATTTCTTATGAGCAGTTTGATGTTGGAAACAATTGCCAAGAGAGTTTGTAACTGGATAGTATGGTGCTTTCTAAAATTAGTTAAGTGTTTCTCACTTGACATAACAGTCAAACCCTAAAATGGATTGTATCTGTAGCTTTGGAAATGATAGTTGTGAGACAGATATGTTTAAATGACTTCCTTTTTCTAGTCAAGAAAAATAATCTGAATTAGCTGGTCAGAGCAAACTATTTTCCCCCTTTTGTTCTGTCCAGGATATGCTGAAGAATACGACTAAAGGCCACCCAGACAGGCTGCCTCTACAGATGGCTCTCACAGAACTTGAAACACTGGCAGAGAAATTAAATGAAAGGAAAAGGGATGCAGATCAGCGCTGTGAAATAAAACAAATAGCCAAAGCCATGAATGAGCGTTATCTGAACAAGGTTTGGAGAATTGCACTGCTTGTTTTTCCCTTATTTCTCTTGTAAATAATGTTTGTTTATTTGAAAAATGTGTACAACTGCATAGCTCACAAAGGTGACTCTGGACAATGTACAGAGATCGAGACCCAAAACAACATAGTTCATGAAATCAATATACAAACCAGATGGTGACACATGCTGGGGTTGAAAATCAATTCCCCTCCAGTCAGTAAACAAAACAACCAAAGGGGCTGGGGCCACCTTTGGGGCCAAATGTCTGTGCGAGCATCCTGGTCTTTAATGTCTTGTGAAAGGCCAATAGGATCAGAGCCATCTGGTGCAGATATAATGGTGTAAGTCCTTTGGTCCTACTGAATGACAGTGTATAATAGAGAAACCTGGAGCAGGGCAACTCTGCCAGTTCTGATGGATTCTAAAATGTTTAGGCTTTCTTTAACTAATTATTCCCAATATGTATTTTATACAAATGCATCTCATTTGTTTCATGGACATTAATTGCCACCATGTTGATAGTACTGAATTTGGTTTTCTATCCCAAGGGGGGGGGGATGGGAGCATGTGTGATGAAAGTGCAAGAGTGGCATTACTCATTGGATAGGTGTGCAAGGCCCTGAGCATCCTTCTTACACCATCTCCATTGACATTCCGAAGACTAACCAATCTATTAACTTGGGTTTTCTTGAATCATATCCAATTTATTGAATGAAGAGAGTAACTACATGCCAGTTTTTCCCCCATCAGAAATCATCCCATTAGTCCTTGCTGACCTATCAACAATTTTTTGGGCAACAAACAATTCTAGACAGTTTTATGGCTTGCCACTTGAGCTATAATTTCTTTTGGGGTAAACTCGGGCTAAAAGAATTTAGGTCAGCCACATTCCAGCCCATAAAGGAGCTCACATAATGTCTTCTAGGTGAGAACTAGGCTAATAGTTGTATATATTAACCTTCCCTGCGTAGCAACAAAGCCAGGTTTGCTGTTTAACCCTCTGCAGTTCTTAAGGGAGATTTAAGAGCCATTAAGGTGGCACAATGGTTAAAGTGCAGTATTGCAGGCAAACTCCGCTCACTCCAGGAGTTTGATCCTGACTTGCTCAAGATTGACTCATCTGTCTATCCTTCTGAGGTCAATAATGCTGACTCTGTAAATTCCTTAGAGTGTCATAAAGAACTATGAAGCAGTATATAAGTCTAAGTCCTACTGTTATTACCCAGAACCCCATATTTATGTGAACTTGTCCATGTAGCACAAAGCTATTGAGATCACCACATCTGTGCTTTTATCCTGCCCGTTATATATGCAGTTGAGAAACTTCAATTCTTTCTTTACTGTTATAGATCATGATGAAACTGTTCTTCTTGATTTTATCTTCTCAGATAAGGAACCATTAATTACATACAGTGTTGCCTGATTTTGACTGGTGGCAATTAAAATTTGTATACAAATAATTAAGGGTACGGGGTATGGGTAAACCTGAGAATTTCTCTTATTTACTTATTTTTAATATTCATCTGTTTTTATGTCCTTTTTGTGGGCCTTCAGACCCTCCTCTTTAGTCTATAGTCCTACTCTTAACATTAAGAATTTACCTAGACAGATTTCACTGTTGTATTATTAGAGCATAATATTAGCAATCAGGCTTTTACTTAACTTTTATCTCTTATAAGTGTCAGAGTTATTATTGAAATGGGTGGATGTTCCCCCCCTTCATTGTATTTTATGTTGACCCATGACTGAACTGAAGGATTGATTGATTGATGCCTGATTATCATGATCCTCTAGATACAAAATTGCAAAGGAAGAAATTTCATGACAAAGTTAACAAAATTCTATGGATTCATGAAACTGGTTCATATATTTTTAAAGCAGAATATATTCAGGTGTAAAAATACTATGTTATGAAATCTTTTCGTATTGTTCAGTTACTCAGCAGTGGCAACCGGTACCTGATCCGAAGTGATGATATGCTAGAAACTGTTTATACAGACAAAGGGGAGATCATGAAAACCAAAGAACGGCGTCTGTTTATGTTAAACGATGTTCTCATGTGTGCTACTGTGCATATTCGGTAAGATTTTATAGTCATGCACTAAATTAATTGCCAAAGCATAAGAAATAAGACACATGAACTAGGAAAGGTTTTTTTGTGTGTTCATTCTAAGTCCATTTTACGTGGTTTTTGGTTGCATGTATACAGTGGATTATAATTCAGGGCTCTTAGTGGCAGAGCACATTCATTGTACTGTACACAGAAAATCCCATGTTCATCTCTAGCTTTGGGCAAAGTTACAGTGTAGGATATATAAATGCAATTTATGTATGATATCTAGATGAAATGGGCGGCACACAAATCTAAAAATAAATATTGAGATCAAAGGTTGAAAAGTTGTAACTTAGTTCTCTCCACTCCTTCCCCAAATAAGAATTTTAAATTGAAGGAACAAAAGTAATACATAAAGGGGTGCATGGACCTCATGGAAACAAGGATTGGAAGGAAGGAAGATATTTTATTTCTTAAGAAAACTTATATGGCTACCCAACCCACAGTGACTTCAGGCAACTTACAGAAATAAGTTTTCTCCTAAATTATATTGTTACTGCAACCCACTTCTCTCCTCCCCATCATTACATTTCCTAATGAAATACTCAGTATACTAGAAATTTAATAACATTGCTAAAGGAAATGGTTTAAGGGTCAGAATGGGGTGGGTCCTGATGAAATAAAACTGATGTAGAGACAGTGAGATGTGTTAGAGACAATTTAAGAACTAGAAGCTTTTTATTAATTTCTTAACCTCAGAAAAAGTAAGGAAAAATGCCAAATTCCCAGTTGTCCACAGAAATGAAATTCATCAGTCATGTAGGATTAGAAGACCCTGATGTTATCTCCAAAAAGCAAAGGTGTTTGTATCTAGTCTTTTAAGCCTTGTTCATTTAAAAGTCTTTTCTAAACGATAAACTCTTCCAACTCTAGAATTGTGAGATTATTGTCAATCAAATATTTTGCAGGTCAGCTACTTTTTGCACTGCTGCAATATGTGTGCATCTTTACAGACTTCTTTCCTTTCCTTTTTCTTCAAGAAGGGAAATGCACAATGTATGCTTGTAAGGAAGGAAGTAAAAGAGCAAAAACAAAAACCTGTTAGATCACATCCCTTACTTTTCAACTATTTGTTTTCCACTCAAAATCCTCACAGATATAAATTCCTCTTTATTTAAAATATAGAAATGAGCTGTGGTGGCACAGTGGTCAGAATGCAGTGTTGCAGGCTGGCTCTGCCCACAGCCAGGAGTTCAATCCAGAGCAGCTCAAGGTTGACTCAGCCTTCCATGCTTCCGAGGTCAGTAAAATGACTCACATTATTGGGGGCAATAGGCTGACTCTGTAAACCATTCAGAGAGTGCTATAGAGTACTATGGACTGGTATGTAAGTCTTAACTGCTATTGCTCTTACTTTTATGGAAGCAAGAAATAAGGTCTATGCCACAGTCTCCTCAAATGGTCTAATATTGAACCACAAGGATTGATAGGGCTATCGAAAAGGTTGATGTTTATTTTTATTTTATTTAAGAAAATGATATGATTGCCTAACATATTGTCAGTGACACCAGGTGGCTCACAAAGATAAAAATCTAATATAAAAGAATAAAAAGCAATAACTCCTACCCCCTGGCGACAACAATTAATCAAATAAGCCACTTGATGGGATCCATCCTACTCTGGATTCCCTGGGCAAAAGCACCTTATGAAAAGAGTGCCAAAGTGGGGAGGGGGGAATCTTATTTCTGCGAGGATTATGTTCCACAGGGAGGGAGCCACCCCAGAGAAAGCCCTTCTTGGTCCCAGTAAATGTATCTCCTTAGGAGAGAGGACCCGCCACATTCCTTGCTTCCCCTCTCATAGGTTGGGTAGATGTAGCCAGGAGAAGACAGTTATTGTTATCATTATTGCTATTCATCACACTATTAGTTAAAGTACTATTTATTAAACTATCTTCATGTAATAAATGCTTGGGAGTTGATGAACAGTCTGAAACTTTATGAAGGGATGGATGAACTGAAGAGTGTGGAGACCCCTCATCTATGCCAATTATGAGAAAAGCACAAGTTTTAAAATCCACAGTTTTGGTTGAAACTGTCACATATAATGCATGTAAATACAGGGTTGCTGTTTCTCATTTTGCTTTGGGATCCAATGCCTAAATGAAATACCTCTCTGATAAAATGATTGCCTACTCTAATACCACCAACCCTCAGTATCCACTGTGGTAGATTTGAAAGAGCTCTCCCTTCGGAGGGGATCTTATAACAGTCCTACATATCTGCTGCGTTTTGCATCCCTCCTGTGAAATGCCTTGTTCTACATTTCATAGTCTCATGTAATTATGTGGGTGGGATATATCTGCAAATGTAGGCTGAGTGGATCTCTTGCTACACAGAAACTCTTATCCAGCAGCATTCCTATGGCAACTGAAAATGTACTTTGGTTCCACTGTCTTCAAGTAAACAGGCCTTGCCAGGGTAAAATTTCTCCAGAATAGTTTCCTTATTTATCTGTTTTTCAGCATCCATTGGAGCATTGGATTCTTTATGTCCAATGTTAAATAAGACATTTGGGATTTGGAGGTTTTCCTGTGCACACATTTTTTTTGTGTACAAGAGCCATGTTGCTCAGTGGTTAAAATGCAGTATTGCAGGCTAATTCTGCACTCTCACAGCAGGAGTTTGATCCTGACTGGCTCAAGGTTGACTCAGCCTTCCATCGTTCTGAGGTTGGTAAAATGAGGACCCAGATTGTTGGGGGGCAATAGGCTGACTCTGTAAACTGCTTAGAGAGGACTGTAAAACACTGTGAAGCGGTATATAAGTCTTAAGTGCTATTGCTAGTTTTCTTTTTTTCTATTGGAGTGTTCCATCCAGTGTTAGATGTTTGTTTTTATATTTAGTATTTTATTCTTGTTGATAAATGAAAATAAATACGTTTTTTTAAAAGTCTGTTATGATAAACATAATGAGTCATTATTAGTCATATTAATTATCATCAGGAGTCTATTCTTTTGCTGTTTGCCTCTCTTGGATTTTTGGAAGATTTTTCTGCTTCTGTTTTTAACCCACTCACTTAACACTCTCCTCTCACTTCCTTGCATGCTTTGTGTGATCTGGGACTATTACACACACATATATTGATGTTTTTATGTTTTCCATAGCCCATCTGTGTTCGAGATCAATGTGTTTCCTCAAAATGCAGTGTCCTGTGGAACAATGGGAACTAATTGTGGCCTTTTCCTTTTTGATGATAACGTTTTGTACTTCATTTTAAAAAATAAATCCCCAATTTTTTTTTCTGGAAATTTTTGCTTATTAACAAAAAAATAATGCAGTAGAACATTTACAGGAAGTTTACTTGGTTTTAAAAATTAGAAAAATCTTCATGACATCTGCATGAACCATACCTTGTGGTTTTTGTTAATGCCAAAAAACAAAATAAGATAGCAGCATCTCTAAATCCAATTTTGCTCAGTGGGGCTTTTTCTTTGGGAAGTACTTGTAGAATTAAAGGAAAAAGTTATACACCGGGGAGATTTGTGTATGAGAAGATTTAAAAAAAAGTCTGAAAACCTAAGGAAAAAAAATGACCTCTTATCATTTTTGTGGCCTTTTTTCAGCTCTTCCCATGAAAATAGTGGTGTTGTGAGTGGCCAGAGGTACTTATTAAAATGGAGTGTGCCACTTGGGCATGTCGACGTCATAGAGTATGGAAGTAATGATGGCCAAGGTGAGAACTGCAGATTCCCTTTGCAGCCGTCCTCTGAGATCATGGTTACCAACGCCAAGCCAAGTAAGTCACAGCAGGTTATTATTTGTGAATGTACTTCTTTACTGTAGATGGGCTTGAAATGCTTACGAAGATCTTTACATTAGTTTTTTTTTTAAATGTTTATACAGGTAGTTCTCGACTTCCAACAGTTCATTTAGTGATCGTTCAAAGTTACAGTGGCGCTGAAAAAAGTAACGTATGACCGTTTTTCACACGACCATTGCATCATCCCCATGGCATCTGATCAAAACTAGGCAACTGGCTCATGTTTATGATGGTTGCAGCATCCTGGGATCATGTGATCCCCTTTTGCAACCTTCTGACAAGCAAAGTCAATGGGGAAGCCAGATTCACTTAACAGTGTTACTAACTTAACAACTGCAGTGATCCAGTTAACCACTTTGGCAAGAAAGGTGTTAAAATGGGGCAAGATTCACTTAACAAATATCTCACTTAGCAACAAAAATTTTGGGCTCAATTGTGGTCGTATGTCGAAGACTACTTCCAGTCAAAAAGCATCTGAAGGATTTCTTATGAGACTGGCATATATTTTATTTCAGTACGGTTAGTCCTCAATTTATGATTACAATTGAACCCAAAATTTCTGGGACACGTAAGTGAGTTTTGTCCCATTTTATGACCTTTCTTGCCAGAGTTGTTAAGTGAGTCACTACGGTTGTTAGGTTTGATAAGTGAATCTGGCTTCCCCATTCATTTTCTTTGTCAGAAGCTTGCAATAGGTGATCACATGACCCTGAGACACTGCAACCATCATAAATACATGCCAGTTGCCATGAATCTGAATTTTGATGACGTGAACATGGGGATGCTGCAATGGTCATAGTTGTGAAAAACAATCATAAGTCATTTTTTCAGCACTGTTGTTACTTCAAACGGTCACTAAACAAATGGTTGTAAGTCAAGGACTATCTCTAGTACATATTGTGCTGGGCATCTTGTTTAGTGATTTTTCTTTTCGTGTTTGAGCTTCATGGGCATTCATTCACACAAGAAGCTTACAACTAGACCAGGTCTCTTAAGCTTCCGCTTTCAGTAGCTGTTGTATATTAATCAGGATTATCCAGTGGAATTTGGAGAATTTCCCATATTGAAATGGATCCACTTAATCTGCACCCTTTGTATCTCCAAACCTATGTGACAGTTTCCCAATTTTTAATTTTTTAAATCTATAAATAAGACAGGTAGGGGAAGATCTTCTGGTACTCTGTTTCCCACAATAAAAATAAAATTCTACTTTTGTTGCAAAATTGGTTTTACTGTATAGCTGAAGAATGATCCATCTTGATTCTTGTTAGAAAGCTGCCAGAATCAAAAACCAACAATGCAAGAAGCTCTTTAGTCTGGGTTGATTTTTGGTAAAGGGTTAGTGAAATAATTCTTCGTTGAAGTATTAAGCTTAATTTGGTACTTACATTAATGTTTCAGCAGGTGGCAGCACTTGGTTTTTACCTAGTTTATACTCAGAAGCTAATCAGGTTGCTGCCAGTTAGTTCTTAGATGGGAAATTTCCAGAATAACAATCTCAGAAGAAGCCAGTAGCTAACCATTTCTGTAGTGCTGGCAAGAAAACTACATGCCAGTAGTATCTTTCAACAATGGATCTCAAGATGAAGGAGAATTTTCTTTTTGCATTGCATACAGTGGTACTCCCGAAGTAGCGTAAATAATATAAAAAGCATGCAAAGTTTTTTTTAAAGATCCCCCACCCACCCCCCGTAGAAACAATATAGTACTGTCTGTCTTTTCCATTTCAGTCTAGAATTGAGGACAGCTCCTGTCTGCATTGTTTATTCCAGCTTTTCCATCCTGGTGGTCTTTGGATACTAAGACTAGAAAAATTCCCAGCTATCGTAACCAAATTTGCTAAGAATGGTTAAATTGTACTACTAACACAACTCGAAGGCACTATTTTCTATAAACGTATTGTTCACATTCTTGTTCCTTATCTCTTCTTTGTGTAGCTTTTTAAAAAAAAATTCATAGTGGTGACAAGAATAGGTGCTTTTTAGACACAAAATGGAATTGTGGACTTCAGAGAGAGGAGAGAGAAAGCACACAATGGTTAAATAAAGACAAGATAAAGATAAAAAAATAAAAATCTTGTCTAATCAGTATCCAAATTTAATGAAACATACTGTACAATTTAGATATTGTTGAAATTATGTAACTCTGTGGGTTGCAGTTTTATACTACATATTATATGACATTACAATGAAGGAAAAGATACGAAAACTGCCTTAGCACCAATACAATTTACTAATAACTTTATGATGCTATTTGGACTACCTTAGAAGTATGTTTCTCTGCAAAGCCATTTGAAAGAGGAATGCTAAATTCTTTAGAACCTATCAAGGTGAAATATTGGAGCAATGTTTCTCAAACTTTTAAGATGTGTGGACTTCAACTCACAGTATGATCCAGCCAGGGTCATTGCTTTCCCTTGACCGAATGAAATCATTACAAATGAAATGAAAATTTTTATAATTGTAGGGGTTTTTAAATTGGAGCCAAATTATTTAATTCTTCTTAATTGTATATTGTTGTTTTTAGTTGGCTGTACACCGCCCTGAGTCCTTCGGGAGAAGGATAGTATAGAAGTTTAAATATAAATAAAATAAATAAATAAATAAATAAAAAACAACTCATTTCAAAAAGCAGAAGAGGAAGTTCTAGAAGCAACAGCAAGTTAACCACACAGAAGGCAATTGGCATGCAACCCACATGACTCAGAAATTCTGACCTGCAACAATAACAGTCAGAAGAAATCCCATCAGCACTTGAAACTTGAATGAGTTTTTGTTGTTAAGTGCACACGGTAACTGGGTTTACACATTGCACTAAGCCTAGATATGACTTGTTTGTAAATGATGGGTTCTAGCTTATGACAGTGAGTTGAAGCCAATTTTGATCTATACTCATTGTTAAGCAAATAGCTTATTGTGAGGTATTAACCAAATCAGTAAGTATTTAGCTTTTGATATACCATTTGTAAACTCTTTAGTTTCTTGGAGAAAAGACAGCTAGCTGCTCTGTTCTACTTTTATAGAGATGATTAGATTTTCTAAGAAATGTGAAGGATTGGGCATTTAATTTATTGTTATGAAGAGAAAGTGTGTATAATGGCACGTGCCTGCTCTTTATTTCACAGCATATGTTAAATTCCATGGTGTCTTCACAGCTCCCAGGTTGGTTATGCTTCCTTTAACTGATCCTTCCACCCACCTGCATTTAATATCATTGATTCCTCCGTTGAGACTTGTGCTGTTGCTGTGCAACTTGTGAAAACCTAGCAAGCTTTTGTTATTGTTAAAGTGTACACTTAAGAGCAGTAGGATGAGCTTTAATAAAGATAAAGAGTCTTTAAGAGCAACAGAAGATCCCACATTATTATTCTCACCATCTATAATATGGTGGTAGGTACATTGAGATGGGTCTCCCCCCCCCCCCCCAAAAAAGTCTCAAAATGAAAGGTTTCTTTTGAGATCAGAGGCCTTACACTGATTGAAATATAAAAAGTGTCCAGCTATCTCATTTTATACATACATACATACATACATAGATACATACGTACGTACGTATGTATGTATATGTATATATATGTATATAAATTATATGCAAATACAGCTTGTTTGTAAATGATGTAAATTAACACACTGGGTGATTTTAAATAAACAAAAGTTTGGTATACTTTGTGGTGGTTAAAGCATTGAGCTCAAACCCAGGAGACTGAGTTCTAATCCTGCCGTCAGTCCATTTGAGTGACTTTGAGCCAGTCACACTCTCTGAGCCCTAGCAAGAAGGCAAAGCATTGAGCTCTGGTGGCTCAACAGACTGGAAGTCTGTTATTAACATCTGCTGCTTGCAATTACTGCAAGTTCGAGTCCCAC
>JANHZT010006223.1:159807-172731 GCA_032468215.1 Stegonotus admiraltiensis
GGTCGCCTAAGACCATCGGAAAACACATATTTTCAATAGTCTTAGGAATAATTTTATGGTTGGGGGTCACCACAACTTGAGAAACTGTATTAAAGGGTCGTGGCATTAGGAAGGTTGAGAACCACTGGGGTAAAGAGATTGTTTGCCAAATGTCTTATACAACACATTTCAGATATCATAGCGATTAATACTGTGAATCATGACAGAAATGTCCCCACAGTTGGGATCCCAAATTTTCCATGCTTTAATCTGATATGCTCAGTAAAAAAAGTGAAATCTACACGCTTTCACTGTTGCCAGCTTCAACATGATTACGTGTTGTAAGTGTAGACTAAGTTTTATTGAAAACAAGGTCTTCGGCAATGGATGGCGGAAAAAGCAAAATTAAGATAAAAGCAGTCAGCTGATTCCCTGACTCCTGCTGCTATAAAAACAAGAGAACAAAGCAGGAACTGAATACCAATTTCAGCTTTGCCTCTTTGAAAAACAAATGGTAATTTCCAGAGGATGTATGTTCCATTGGATTATATGATACACAACACTAAACTGTGGATTTTATAATTAAATATTATAAACCATGTTTATATAGTTTAGATTCTGCATTTTCATTGTTTTTAAAGTGGAAAAAAGAATCTGATTACAATTTTAAAAATCTTAACCAATTTAAACATACCCAATTAAAAAGTTACAAAATTAATAATTCAGTTCAACATATCAAAATATGATTTATAACACCATTAAAATGTGTAAGACAATATATTAAGCTGATGAGCCAGAACATAATGATGTAGGTTCTGACATACATCTGTCTGAAGACATTCTTGCAGAACACTAGACGTAAGCACTTCTGGCTCTGTTCTTCTATTGTAGGAGGAATAAAATTCAGCTAATATATTACTAAGCAAACCACAAAAACAATTGAAGACTTGAACTTAACTCACTCATAACTGATTAGTGTTTATTTTATAACACAGTTCTTTATTTAGGCATTAAGAAAAAAACCAGGAACTTGTTCAATGACAGTTCTGATTTTCTTCTTCCTGGTGGGGAGGATAAGTGTGGGGTAGGTGATGGGCAGCTTCTTGTTAACTCATAATACTGAACTAAGACATAATGCTCATTGCCAAGTGAACACCTACATGTTAAATCTATTTGCATGCATAAATCCTGAGCAAGAATCAGGAAGAAAGGGTCAGAATGTGGTTTGAGAGTCATTGGTCTATTTATGTAATAGGGTGAGGTCATAGAAATAAATCCTTGTAGAATTAGTACTATTTTCCAGTTGCAAGGTTGTTCTGCAGCTCTAATACTGCTTGCTTTGCAGATAGAAATGAGCATAGGAGGCTAGAGCTCTGGCTATTATCATGAGCTAGTTTTTCTGTTTGTTGAGAATTTTTCCCCGTGGAAAATTCTGTTTCACAACTGAAGTCTGAAATGAATGTTGACCTAACAACATATGAAAGGCATATTACAAGTTGTACACTTTTCATTCAATGCTATATAGGTCTAGCAGCTGATGAAAAGAATTAAACTGCATGAAAATGAGTGTGTCTGAGGGTGTGCTTTTTCTTTTGACTGCAGGAAGAGGCATGGTATCTTATCATGCCCATAATGGCCCTATCAAGTTCCTGGTAACAGCCTCTGTGACAAGCAAGCAGAACAAAAGCAAGACAAAATCCAGGCTGAATTGTCCTCATTCAGGCCTGAAAGAGGATGACCAAAAGGGTGTTGGACCTGAGAGGCCCAATTCTTCTCTGAGCAACCCCAGTGACAATGCCATTTGGTTGGGGGGCTCAGTCGGATCCATTGCTCAGAAAAGTGACTTGTCTTCATCGTCCGGGTCACTCACATTGTCTCACGGATCCAACACAGCTGAACCTCGGCCGGAAGAGAGTGCTGTCTATGAGCTTTTGAAAGAAGTCTCCCCTGACCAGAGTAAAAGACATAGATCCAGAGAGGGGAAAGCAATATCCATCTTAGTCATCTCTGGAGGACAAGGACACAGAAGGGTGAATAAGAAATGCAAGCAGCAGCGGCCAGATGAACTGGTGTCTTCGATAATGATTTGGCAGATTCCACTGTTAAAAATCTGACAGGATACAATGCGATTTCTTCAATGGCAAAGTTTGATGATGAATTTACGTTTTTATCTCAAAGCAAATTAAATATCAATGTTTGCAAAGGCCTCTTTATAAGGTTTCTTTGTCCTGAATTTACATGGGTTACCTTGTTAGAACAAGTATCTTAGATATATTCTAAGAAGCCCATTTCAGAGCTGCATCTAAACATATATTTGAGTCTTCAAAAGTTCTTTAGTTTAAAAAAAATCAATTTCAAGCATTTTTTCTCATTTTGCTACTATTTATATTCAAATATTATAGCCTAAAAATATTCAATGAAAGGAAAGGATCGAATAGTATTTCTCTGATGAGCCTTGCTTAAATAATTATTTCTTGCAAGGCAATATCATGCACGTTTCATTTTCCACAAACATTTTTAAAGCAATCATTATTCCAAGATAGTCTACTAGCTTAATTCCAGAGACTATAAATAAACCTGTAATATACTTTCTCAAGTAAGTGCCAGACACAATAAAAAAGTTTTTTTGGTTATATACTACAGATTTATATGTGGGAGGAAAAGCAGTAGGGCTAACTTTTAATTATTAATACTTAAAAATGAATATAAAAAGAAATGTTAAACATTCAGAATGAAATATGTTTGACTTACTAAGCAATGTATTTTTTTTTAATCTTTTGATTACTCCCAGTAAGTAGAAGGGAAAATGAAACCACTGTGAAATTTAGTAGATTCAGGCAGTTGCTTGCGTTTTGGTGCTCCATTTAATTATAGCACATTCTGTTGCTGGCGGTGGAATGTGCCTCATTTATATGGCTGCTTATATATTTCGATTAGCATTAGATAATAGTGAGGAAATCAAAGTATAAACATAAAATAAAGAGATCCTAACATTAAAGTATATTGTTTTCATAAGATTATTATAGTTGGTCAGCCAGATGGATAGTCTGGATTTGGCATTTTGATCCACTTGTTGAGTCCTTCCCAAGGACCCAGGATAGGCTGATGTTGTTTGATAGTGTTAAAGATATCATCCATGGAGGGGGGGAGCTGTTCCAAGTAAAGTTGCCTTTTGCAATTGATGGTAGTAATTTTTGTCAATGCCAATGGTGTTCAAGTGGTGCTCCAGATGTTTTAGGATTGCACCCAGGACACCTATTATTGTTGGTATTACCTTTGCTTTCTTTTGCTGTGGTTGTTCTGTTTCTATTTGTAGGTCTTTGTATATTGTGATTTTCTACAGTTCTTCTGCTGTCTCCAGTACTGCAATGTCTCTTATCCAGACATTTTTTGTTTTTCTTACCAACATTTGATACCTCTGGGGTGTTACGTAGCAGGTGCCTATTTGTTTGAATTCTAAAGTCCCAGAGTACTTTAGCTTCTTCCTTTTTCTATTACCTTGTCTATGTTGAGGTCCCACCAGTATTCACTTGCAAATGATGTGTTTTGCAGATCTTCCAATATACCATTGGAACATCTATTTTGTTATCAGTCTGTGCAATCAGCTAACTTGGTGGTCCACTGTAATGAAACTCCTTTGCTGGGACCACATTTGCTGTCTGTTGCTGTCTATTCAATTCTGGCTTTATGTGCATTTGTTCTTCAAGCTTGGCCTTGTGCAGGCAGAATTAGCTCTCCAGTCTCTTTCTTCAACTTTCCTGCTCTTAGCCATTAGCAGGTCTTGTTCTGCTCTGCTATATTTTTAAACGTTCTGGCTGTGTAATACTTTGCCTTGCCATGTCTCTTACTCTATGTTTCATTTAGTATTTCTTGTAGGCCAGTTTGCTCTTTCCGATATTCAGTAAGCCTTTATGGTGTACTACCTTCATTGCATTTTCTTCATTGTTCTTCAGATATTCTTCCAGTACCCTTTTTTCTTCAACTGTCTGGTGTACTTGCAACATTCCACATCAACCTGTTTTCCTTGGTAAATAAAGTCTGTCGCTTCATTAATGAAGGGAATAATTCATTGTTATTATTTTTTTCTGATCAACCTATGCAGGGCTTTTAGTTCTGCTTGAGTCTAGTCCACTGTTCCAAGTATCTAATGACTTGTGCAATTGTTAATTGCCTTGTTGGTATTTCCATTACTGGGTCTAGACTTTAAGATCTTCATTGACATGATAAATTCACTTCTAACTTTGTGACTTCACTGTTCTTGATGTCATCTTGAAGGATGCCAGGAATTTGTAATGAACTTATTCATCTGGACTCTTGATGGTATTTCCATTCATATTTCACAGATTTTGCCTTGTTGATGGTAAAGGTGGCACATTTGTCTAGTCCAAACTCCACAGTAATGTCTTGGGACAGTGTGGAGCAGCAATTCTATTTCAGATGGTGCTTTTCCATACAGCTTCCTATTGTCCATGCAAAAGAGATGGGATAGCTTGGCAGATTTCTTTGAAGTTTGGTAGCCATGCCCTGACTTATTTGGTATTGTTAACAGAGGAGTCAATGTAGCGTCAAACTTTAGTGGTGATAATCTCCTTGAAAAATTCCTCTCTTGGTATTAACCTCTCCTTGTACTTCACCATTGACCAGCAACTGTGTCTTCCATTGTGCTTTGCTCAAAGCTTCTGATGTTTCTACTGATTCCTGTTATTTATAGACACTTGATTATCCAATAATGTAGCAGAGAGTCAAATTCCTTATTGTAATAAATCCAAGCCAAGTTCAGCTTGATCTTCCTTCTCTTGTAGTTTTCCAGAATCATCTTATCAATTCGCAGTTAATCTTTATTCCTCTCCTGTTTTGGTGGTTTTCTTTCTGCTCAGGTGGAAAGAGCTTGTGTTCAATCAGATTCTATTGGACTACATCAGCTATTACACATGTTAGCAAGTTGTTGGTAAGAACGTATTGGCCTATAGTTTCCTGGTGTTGTCCCTTTTTCTGGAACTTTTATTATCAGGTAGGTTGCTAGATGCTAACGACTCTTCAATTTCACCTCCTTGCTAAGTATGTTGTTAAACTGCTTGGCAGCAAGTGGGTGTAGACCAGTCAACCAAAAGCCATGCAGTTTATCTTCACTTTGTGCTGACCAATTCTTGATCTTCTTGTTCTTTTCTCCACCATTTCTGCTGTTATCGCAAGTTCTGTTTTATTCTTATCCACCTCCTTTAGCCAAGATGTGTTCTTGTATTTCTTTGGGTTGTCCCATGGCTCCACCCAGTACTGCACTGTTTTTTCTTTGCCAGATGTGGCTGGTTCACTGCAGCCTTTCCATTGATGGATTAGTGTAAACATTTCTGATTTGACTGAAATTGAATATTCTGCCTGTAGTGTGCAATTTGAGCTTTGTATCTGCTGATTTTCTTGGCTGTAACTGTTGTTTGCTGATATTTTCTTGATCAGGTGTTCTTTGGTCTTCTTGTCTTTCATCTGTTCCAGCTTGCTTGCATCTGATCTTAACATGCTGTTCTTATTTTCCAGCCTGATCTTCCATTTTGGTGGTGTACTGTTTGGCTTTTTTTCTCTTGTTTGTTGATTTTGCATCCAACATTTTCAGTTATAAACTGCACCCATGCTGTAAATTAATTGGTTTGTTTGCCCAGGATGGTTGAACCTCTGGCATACTCTCCTCCTCCTCAGAGCATGCAAGGCCCACAGCCCTGGCAAGATATTGAGTCATTATGACTTCATTGATCTCCAGATACATCACTGATTGTTACCAGTGCATATTATTAACACAGACTTTGATCTGAAATCAACAAATGTGCATTTGTCATGTGAATATTAGCAAACAAAAGACAAAAAACCAAACATCTATAGAAAGAAGATGCCATGGTCGTTTCCAAGCAATAAAGAAGGGAATTTGTATAATCAAAGCAAGTCAACATATTTCCTTTTAATAAAAGGGAAAATTATGTAACTACCTGGGATGCAAACACAGGTGCTATCACTGCTGTGAAAAACTTAATTGCTCGTGACCAACAGCTACAACTTCAGGAACCATCGTAATGACTCTGGATAATGGTAATTAAGCATCATTTTACAGTTTGTATAACTGTGTGATGTCTTAAAACCTGGGTGTACCTGAGCCTTGCCAGAGTTTAGCTGCAGGATGAGATCATTTACCTCAAGCTTGCAAGCTTATCCATTTGGATTTCTTGAGGTTTGTATATGTAATAACCAATAGTGGTATATTCTGATAGGATGGGATGGAACATGAGAATTTAAACTTTAAAAGAGCTTTGCTGTACCAATTAATAGTCTCCTTATTGGGAATAATAGCAGAGCAGTATGTTGGATCACAGAGTCCTAGTTTCATCTTTTTTCTTCTTGAAGAATGGAGAATTCTAGTAGGAAACTTACATTACAAAGGGAAGATTCAATTAGATCAATGGATATTAAATGTTTGTTACCTGTGACTAAATTTGATATAGTTATACAATAATGAAGACATGAATTTGGGTATAAAGAGGAGGGAGGCTTCCTCTCTTCCTGAAGCCAGAAAAGGAGTAGGCAGAAAACTGATTGGCATCCACCAGCAAGTTATTGGTTTGCAATAAATTAGAAAGCACTTTTAATATGAGCAATATATTTTCCCCTCAATTAGAGCATTAAAAGCCTTACTATCTAGTTAATCAAATGTAGATTCATATTTGTGGAGTCACAAATTTACAGCTTAGCAGGTATAAAGGGTAATCACTTCTGTCTGTTGAGTTGCTCTTTTATATATAGTTCCAACTGATGGTTGTCTTGGTAGTCAAACACTCAAGTAGTTTTCATAAGTGTGTGTCCTTGGCTGGATGTGAAACCTTGTCATATATCTTTAGGTCAGCAGTAATGAAACATTTGAATTTCTGGCTCCTTAGTGCAGACATGGGTACTCCCAGAATTCATTTCTAAATGGGGATTTCCCATAGTGAAGATACAACTATAAGTTTGTTAAGCCATAATTTTACAGAAAAGGTGTTCAGAATTGCAAGCACATTATCAAGTAACTTCCAAATGAGTCCATTACAGAAGTGAGCAGAGGTCAAGAAAAAGAACTGATAATGTCTAGAGAAGTTGGAAAAATATTTTTAACTTTTAGCACTTAATCATCCCAGTTTACACCCCTCAAACATTTGTGGTTTAGGTTTTCGTTATATACTGATTTGCCATTGGTTGATAAAACATGAAACTAGTTCCCCAATTTCAGGATTTCTTTGAACTTGCCTGTCTCGGATAATATTTCCTACACTCTAACACAATTTGCTTTGGAAACTGAAAGGGCTTTGAGGAACAGTTTGTGATAGAGCTTTCTAAAGAAAATTCCATTAAGCTCTTTGGATTCTGGTTATTGAGGGCTGCTGAGGAAGTTTCCTAACAAGACTATTGTAAAATAGGTGTGCTATATTACAGAACTTTTAAAAACTCCAATAAAATTGTATATATGTATAGATTAAAATGCTAACCAGTAACCGAAGTACTGCTTTAATATTGGATACAAGCCACATTTATAGTCCACACAGAAACATATATGTGTTGCTAGGCAGATTTTTGTGTCTGTTCCCATGTGAGAATAATGATACCTGGGAGGAAGACACCCACTATGTTTCATCAAATGTTTTCTAATATCTAACAGTACATTTGTTATAACCTGAGCCATACAAATATGTATTTATGTCTAAAATAAACTCAATAAACTGTGAATAAACAAGATCTCAGAACTGTATTAGTAGTTTATTATGTTATTTGTTCAAACAGCTACAATGGGGAGCATGAAACTTGTAATATACTGGGGAAAATGTTCAATGAAATACAACCAGGAACAAAATAAGTTTTTTAAAGTACCGTGATGCCTGTTAGTGTCAATTCTTATAATGACCTGGAAAACATGGGTTGCTATCCTTTGGTTCACACACAATGCCAAGTGTGTAAATAAGCAAAGAGTTAACTTTGCCAAGTACCAAGGCTGAGCAGATAGAATTTAGTTTCAGTATAGCAGATTCCTGATTTATATACACCAGGAATCTGCTATGCTGAAACTTGTTTTCCAGGTCATTAAAAGAATTGACACTAACAGGCATCACGGAACTTTAAAAAAACTTATAATTCATTTCCTGTGAAATACTTTTGTTATTGCCTTCCTAACAATCTCAACAAGAAGGGCTGGAGAGAGGATGATAATTGTCCAATACAGCTGTATCCTACTACAACCTCCTTCAAGGTTGCAAGAATCACCCCCTTCATAGTAAAATACTTTTTTTAAAATGCATAAACCAAACCAAAAATTACACAGGAATAAACATGCAAAAAGCAAAGAAAACAACAAACATGTTGTAAAGAGGAACATTCAGTAACATATTCTTCCCTTCCCCTTTCCTCACAACCGCTAACTATTGCTTAAATATTTGTGCTGTGTTTATCAGTTTTGCCATTGCTAAATATTCTCCAATTTTGGTTCTCCCATTTTTATATTATTGGCAAATTTTATTTTTCCAAATTTATGCTAAATTTTGAGGATTTTTGCATGATCACTATATTTGAGAAAATGTTTTTTTTTCTTACCAGCATTTGCTGTTAATAACTATTATTTTATGGTTTGGACATATACTCATCTATAAAACATTTTATACTAATTTCTCCAAAGTGTACCTTGGAATACATTTCATGAGCCCCACCCACCCACCTACCTCTTCCCATTATTCTTCTCATTTATTTGAGGTTTTACATCCATTTGATCATGCAATATTTAATTTGTTCTGTCTCTCTGCCATATTTCAGTATCAATCTTTAATGCATCCCAATACATGATCTTCATTCTGAATAAGCATTTCAAATTTAGTCATTTTTCCCAAAGTTTCTTCTTTCTTCAGGTGACTCTTTACTCTTCCAGCAATCTGTGCATTCGTTAAGTAGTGTAAATTCCTATCTTCATTGCTGAATTTTTGATCATTTGGTTCACTCAGCTGATAATGCCACTGCCTTCCACTTGTACACAATCATGGCTAAAATGTGTCGGTAATATTTAGGAAAGAATGTGTCTGACATGCATACGTTCATCTTGTTTCTCACGTGTGAAAAAGACAAAGTGAAAGTTGTTTATTTTGGACCTTTTTACATTCGAGAAGTAAAAAGTTCTTAGGGGAGAATGATCCGCTCGGGAGCCAGATAGCCCATCCTTTTAGGAAACGGTGGAAAGGTTCTGGATGCGGCTGGGCAGAGATGGAGAGGGGACACACACACATCAGCTGCCTGAACTTCTGATTCCCATCCCCTTCTGGTCCCTGATTTTACAGCAAGGTCATGGGTGATGGCACACAACAGGTTTTGATGAAGGAAATGAAATGTAACAGATTAAGATTGTCCTTGCAAAGTCTTGGTCTACTTTCAACATGGGCAGGGGAATCTCACTCACAGCCTGTGATAAGATGATGATCAGGGATAGGGCTGAAAGAAGCTCAACCCTATTGGCAATCTTTGAAGTATGATTAGGTACCAGGTTGAGAAAAGCCTTGTAGATCTTGCAACGCAGGGATGCAAGAGAAGAGATGGGGCTTTATGCTAATAAACGGTATTATTACCCCAATCCCAGCCCACTTACTCTTGTGGAAAGCGAAATGGAGTGCTAGGGAGCAAAGCAAGTACAATTAGGATCCTGATACATAGCTTGTGTTTTTGCACAGGAGCAGCCACAGGTGTTCACTATTTGCTTTTTTCCACCTACTGTGAAAAGCCACTTTCCCTCTGGGGACTAGAGCTCCAAACGGGGTGCGGCACATCAGGAGACGGCTTTTTCGAGTCAATGAAGGACAACTAGACTATTAACAAAAACTACAATTCTGATAAAGGGGAATATTTGAAAGGGTTGAAATGAGGGGTTCTGGTTGTTTTCTTGCAGACGTTTCATTACCCAACTTAGGTAACCGCAGCTACAATTCTATAACGCAGTTTCTCGGAAGAAAGCCAGTGAATCTACAGGTTAGGATCGCGTCGCGCAAGCGGAGCTTGCCAGGGCGGCGCCAGGCACGATCCATCCAGCCCGCGGATAAAACAAAAGCTCAAGGGCGCGCAGGGCGATGCTCGGGCTCCGGTGTCTGCCAGGAAGAAGCAGCCATTTCCAAACAAAGGACTTCCTTCTCTGAGGGGTGGCTTGGTAAGAGCCGAGCTCCCTTACACACCCGGCCAGCCTCCATCGAGTCTCCATCCTCACACGCGCGGCTCGCCTCTTTTTTTGGGGGAACGCGCGCTCCGGCACCCGCTCCTGCATCATTCACACAGGCGCGGGCGCGCGCGCGGAGCCACCAGCCCGCGGATTTCTCCGGGAGATCCGGGCGAGCCAGAGACGGCGCGGCAACGCTCTCCTCCCCTAAGCGTGGCCGGGAGAACTCAGAGCGGCCGGCTAAACCTTAAACCTGGGAGGTTTTCCCTCAGCGGCGGCGGCGGCGACGACGCTGCGTCGTCATGGGCGGTCAGGCGCATCGCTCCCCGCGCTGCCTTGAAGGCGGAAACGGCGCGGTTTTGCGCTCCGGCGGAGGGGGCGGCGGCGCCTCCTCAGCCTGCCGTTGACTGCGAGGCTTGCAGCCTGACGGAAGAGCCGCTTTCACGAGTGGACGACGGGACGCTCCGCCTGACAGGCCGGCCCCAGGTGAGGAGGCGCAACTTCTCCCGCGGCGATCGGGGCGCGGGCAGAGAGGAACCGAGCCATACGCTGCGGGGGTTCCGTACCTGGAGCGCCGGGGTTTGGGAATAGGCTGCGCTTTTACGCAGCTTCCCCCCCGCAGGGCCCCGCGGCGATCCCCAAGCAAAGCAAGCCGGGGAGGCTCTGCAGTTTTGCCGGCTTGCTCTTCCCCGGCTCCCATTTCATTCGGATTGATCCTGGGCTTTAGCTGGAAGGATCTTGCTTACTGGGGAGCGGGGAGATGAGAGGTTGGCGCTTTGCACGAACTGGATCCTCCCGGAGGAACCCTAAGCCTTGCCTCGTCCCTGGTAAATGCACCGTTCGGAATTGCAGCCTGGAAGCCGGGGAGGTGAGAGCTAACCAGCCAGCCAACCAGCCAGCCAGTCAAGGACGACCGGGGGAGAAATCTCTTCCTTAATCGAGATTGTGGAGCCAGATCTCCCCCTTGATTCTGGCTTCCCCACCCCCTTCCACTAATCCATTTCACCGCCTGTATATAGCAGGACCGCAGCTGCACTGAGCATGCTCTCACCCGCGCTGGGCATTCATCCTCCTCTCCACTGCGCTGGCTCTCTCTCGCCAAACCCTTCAAATAGGCAGAGAACTTTCCTGTCATTTTCGTTGGGTTGCTTGCATTTTGATTTCCTTTTAGATTTTGCTTTGTGTTAGACTGATGCGTGGTCTGTCGTCGTTATTCCAACTTGCCTCTTCCCTTATGGAAAAAGCACGTACTGTCATCGATTTGTCATAATGGTTTTAATAACAATTGTTTTGACCCTTCACTCCTTGCTCCCTCTCCAAACCACTAAGCCTTAGACAACCACCACCGCTTGAATCATGGTACTTAGCAATTCTTAAGAAATGCCAGAACATTACTGTAAAACAGCTGTTTTACAATCTCCATCTCTCCTTTCCAATTTGAATTCTGTTACTTTTGCATATCAAAGTAAAGGGTTGAATTTAGGGAAACTAAAGATAGGCTTGGAAGGTAGGTTGGTTTGGTAGAGCCTCACTACTCAAGGTGTAGATGCAGCTGCCCTCCAAATTAAGACCTATTCCTGCTTCTCACAATCCTTACACTCAGATGAAATCCTAACGGTTCATTAACAAACAACAGCAAACATGCCTAATTTCTAAATTTTAGGATAACCTGTCAGTCCCAGCATCTCAGTTTCCTAAAAAAAAAAAAAGATAGATGAAATGGTGTTTGACAAAAATAGGTTACCATCTGGCCAAGCTGGTGAATTTATAATTATATAATCATCCTGATATCTACTCAGAAGTAACACTAATTATATATAGGAAATTTTTCCCTCCCAAGAATAAGATTCTAAGCTTCCAATGAGTATCTATATATAAATTTCTGCAAATGGCTGGCTGAAGACGCTCAATTTAGTCTTTACCAACAGCTGGTTAAATCTTTGAGGATTACGTCTCCTAGAATTTTAAAGAGGAATTCTGGGATTCATCATTGCAGCACAGCTGGATAGAAGAGACCAGACTCAAAAAGGCTGGTAAAACTGATGCTCACTAGTATACATTTGCTGCAATGTAAAGGCATTAGGTATCTCTGAACCAATGGACAGTTCTAAAACATGCTTATTTTAGGGAACTGCTATTCCCATCTCTAACTGATCCCTGCAGAATTCTCCTTTACGGATTTCACTTTGGGATTATTTTTCTTGAGAAAGCCTGTCCATAGTACTGTGAGTTAATTGCTGTTTCACATAGCAGAATATAGATATTTACTCCTTAAAGAACCTCTTTAAATAACTGAAGGAGAAATCCAGAAAGTTCTCTAGCATGGAAAGATTCCCTTTCAACATTATTTTGCTTCCTTTTTTCACCAAGAGCAGGAATAGCTCTAATCTTTCTGATAGCAAACATACTTTGTAGTTTGACTTTTTTCCTCCAATTGTCTCTGGCTTCACGTTAACCTTCCATTTGAATTCCATTTGAACTAGCTGTGTGCAGTCTTTCCCAGGGCAAGCTGAACTGTCAGGAGATATATTAATGTACCATAGGAAATGTTATCTAGATCCAACCTAGCATAAGTACAACATGATCCTAATCAAGAAGGCGGGACCGCCTTATACCACCGATAGCCTCCCACCAACCAGTACGCTCCCATAGAGAGGGGCTCCTCAGGGTGCCGTCGGCAACCCCCAGGGGGAGAGCCTTCTCTGTGGGGGCACCTGCCCTTTGGAATGAGCTGCCCCCGGAGTTACGACAGA
>JANHZT010006223.1:176590-200509 GCA_032468215.1 Stegonotus admiraltiensis
TTATCTCCCCACGTCTCATTTTATAGTGGAGAATGCCTGATAAAAATCTCCTAATGTGCATTCCAGTATAGCCAGTGGTGGAATTCAAATTTTTTTACTACAGATTCTATGGGCGTGGTGTGGCTTGGTGGGCATGGCAGGAGAAGGATACTGCAAAATCTCCATTCCCTCCCCACTCCAGGGGAAGGCTACTGCAAAATCCCCATTCCCTCCCACTCCTGGGGGAAGGATATTGTAAAATCTCCATTCCCACCTCACTCTGGGGCCAGCCAGAGGTGGTATTTGTCGGTTCTCTAAACTACTCAAAATTTCCGCTACTGGTTCTCCAGAACCTGTTAGAACCTGCTGGATTTTACCCCTGAGTATAGCTCAGTAAGAAATCTGTCTCCTCACATTGGTTTAATTTGGTAATATTGCAAAATAACCAGGAGACTAGTATTGCATTCACAAAAGTTTCACCAATTGGCTGGTCAGTAAGAGATTATCACTTGAGTGATGGTGAGTTGGTTGGAGAAGAGACCTATTTCGACATCGTGTTTGTTAGGAAGAAGAAAGGCACACTTGGAGAAGGTGTGTTACTGTTGTTCCCAGTATTGATGGGGCCAAACTATATCTTGGAGCAAGACAGCTGGACTAAACAGTTTTAACTCTGGTCAGTATGGCTGAATGCATTGGATCTAAAACAGAAGTGGGGAACGATGGCTGGCCCCTTTATGACTTTTGGACGGCTCAGGAATTCTGGGAGTTGAAGTCCACAAGTCATAAAAAGGCCATCATTCCCTACCTGTGATGTAAAACAATCACTAACTGGTTGTCCCCATCCCCATCCCCATCCCTGGTTTCTTTTAAAAAGCTGCAGAAGTGGATGATCTTTCCATTGAGTACCATTTTTTTTTCATGTAAAGTATAAATTTTCTCTCTGTCTAGCCAGATCTACCTAAACTCTTCCATGTTTGAAAAAGTTGTGCAATTATGAAGAGTCTTAGCAAAAAAAAAAAATTCCCTCTGCTTCTCATTATCAGACCTGGTCATTCTGTTGCCTCAGGCCGAATTGTAGAGTTGGAAGGGACAAATTTTCCACCAGTCCTATTTTGGCAACTGGTACACTTCAAGTAATGAAGAGTTTTATTCTGCTTTATTTCACCCTTTGTAATGTGGGAGGAAATATGTTCAGCTTTAGGCTAGTGCTAGTTATCTATTGTTAGCAAACCAGATTGCATATTACTACTGACCAGTCACAAATGACCCAGCCATCTGGGTTTGGGACACAGCTTGGAATGGGAGAATAATGTAGCTGAGTGTAGATATAGCAAAAGTTGTATTAATTCCAACCTCACAAAAAATTCAATATATTGACATTATTGTGTATAAAAGACTTGATAAGACAACAGTCTGAGTCCGGAAACCTTTAGCCAGACATTGGCTCTGCATTATATATCATAATTACATTGTACTTTCTTTTTTTTCCCCAAGAAACAATCTTTAATATTATTAAAAAAAGAAACAAAACAATTAAAATAAAAACTAAAGATACAAATTAAGAGGGAAAAATATATTTTATATTTTATAGTTATTGACAGCCACTAGTTTACCAAAGAATTTACAACTATGCTATATAGTAAATAATATAAGACATAGTAAAATATCGCAAAATATCTGATGTAGGAACATATTTTGATAGAAAATATTGCCCCCCCTTTTTTTTACAACAGATCACACATTTCTAATAACTTTTCCTTGGTATCTGGAATAATATTTTTCCTATTTGTTAATGGTAATTCTTTTTGCTATACTCATGCTCCATATAATCACAATTCCTGATAAACAATCAAATTCCAAAGATTTGATATTTAATTAAACATTATATTAACATATTTAATATTTAAAGATTTTTCCATAAATCTACTAATATACCTTAATATACAATGCCAAAATGATTTTAAATGATCACATGACCATATTGTGTGGGTTAGTAAGCATCAATTTTCTTACATCTTCAGCAGAAATAAAACTTGTTTCTATCCTTAAAAATGTATTGTTTGGGGAGGCCAATACACCCTAAATACACTTTTTGATAAAGCAACCTTAACCTCAAATCTGTAGGTTCCATTGTAACATTTTTAAGGTCCTGAAGCCATTGCTCTATTGGTACAGTTACAATGTAAACGCATTCTTGATATATTTTAAAAGAAATTATTGTACTTGTGCATGTGTGGTACTCATCAGTAAAATGTGTGGTTGGAAGCTTTTGTTGTTGTTGCTGTGGTTGTACAGATTGTCAGAGAAAATATATCCTTACTAGCTAAAGTAATTATACTTATTTTACGCACTCTGGGAGTATGCTATGACTAGTGATGGATTATGAGAAAGTTTTAATAGGCACTTTGAGAATAGCTATAATGATATAATCTAAGATGAATTCTGTTATTGAGGCAAAATTGCTCTAAAGTTGAGTGTTTGACAGAAGTTAAACTAACCACCCTTTCCATATTTAGATATTACATTTCATAGAGAAGAAAACAAAATAAAATATAGGATTTTATTTTGTTTTAAAAGCTATTTTTCATTTTATGCTGATTCAGTGAAAATGTTTTAGGGCTAATGTAGTCAAATGATAGTACTTTAAAGTACCTTGATTTCAGGTAGATACTTAAGCATTTATGTTTGGTATCAGAACTATAACATGTTTAATTCCAGAATGTGTTAGCAATGCTGTAGAGATCTCTTCAAATGAACTTTTAACATAATAGCTGTTTGCATCATTTAACTGGGCCATGGGATATATGAGTTGTGTAGATTCCAAAATTGAATTAACTGACCAAGGGAATTAACCCAGAGATTAGATTTAGCACCACACAGATCCAGTTTAACTACCCTCTATGACATTCCTGGTGTCTGGTAAACTATTTTATGGAATGTTGACTGTTCCCTTTGATATTCTACACAGGATAAGGGCTTCTCTAGCACACACACACACACACTGTCATTATATGAGACAATGAAAAACATTATAAAAGGGTAAGGAGCATGGCTTCTCTGAAGTGACACTCATTCCAGTTGCATCCTTGTAGAATTTTAAAAAAATTCTCTCCAGAGAAAAAAATAAAATAGAAACGGAGAGGAAATTGACAACCTTCTAGCCTAATTTCTACTGGTGGAAGAACTAAAATGTAATCCTCAGATAAGAAAAGGTATCCAAGATTTTGTGGGCGTGTGTTTTTAACTCTGACTTGGAGAATAGTGTGATATATACAAGACTTTTTAAAAATTAGTTACATAATAGTATAAACTAGCCATTTCTATAACAAATTTATCTAATCAGTAAAACCCAAAATTTATCTATATAAATAAAAATGTAAATGTCCGTTTGTACAAAAGTACACTTCTCTGAAAGTTCTTCACCGATTGCTTTGAAATTCTGACACAATGCTGCATTCGACTACGGGAGTGTTTTTATATACCTATATTATATACATGTCACACCTGTGACAGGTGAAAACATGAAAAACATTGGAAAACATTGAAAGACATTGAAAAACAACGCCATCTGCTGGAAAACCAACACACGCAATAGTAAATAAGCCTTGGGGTTGCCTTTGCCCAGCGCCGCCTTTGATTCCCAGGTGGGCGCTCTGGCAGTTCACGGAGCCTACAAGAAAATTTTGCCCTCTGATAGAAAACTGGCTCCGGGGAGGCTTCGGAGGGCAGAAACGGCCAGGAGGGAGGATGGCCGAGACCCCTTCATTTCACCTGGAAGAGCGGGGGATTTAATCTTTTAGCCCAGCGGAAGCACCACACTGGGCCACAGCAACGTGTGGCTGGGTTCAGCTAGTGTGTGTGTGTGTGTGTGTGTGTGTGTGTGTGTGTGTGTGTGTATGACTTTTTTGAAAAAAAATAAACTTGTGTTTGACTAATATTTATATCTGAGATACTTCCAAGTATCTTTGGATCAAATATTGTTGATACTATTTGCAGCAATGTTTTTTCTTGCATAGCAACATTTTAATATTCTTTTAAACATCTTCTAAAGTTCTTATTGTTTTCTATTAACTTTTATATTGTTCTAGAGTTATCTGACAATGAGATAGGTGGCAGCTAAATTTAATAAATGAATAGGTTATAAATAAGATAGCAACATAACAGCAGTATTTAAAAGGTGTTTTTCCCCTAGCACCTTCAATTTGAAAGAAAAACGGTGGACAGATAAATAGATGAGAGATGGGGGTGGGGGGGGGAGAGATAAACTAAAGCCCAATTACAAGTAATTAAGATGAAATATATCAGATGAAGTGGCAATTATGTTATAATCTGTATCTCCTGAACTTCCCTTTGGTAATCCTCCAAGCAGCTGGGTGTTAAAACAATTTTATTTCTGAAAAAAAAAGACTTTTGGAGTTGTGTGATAATCAAAAGCATGTTGTCAATAAAAATAATGTCTGAGGCTAACGTTTTGCCTCACTTCATTTTGCAGTATGCTAGGGGTATGTATGTATGTATGCATGCATGCATTTGAGAAATCTAATAAAGTCACTTGTGAAGGCTGCCAAGAGAAATTTCATTTGGTATATGGGTACCATGAGGGACACTTTGACAAGGTAGGGACAAGTTTGTTTGGTCTTTAGTAATTTTAGTTTTTTGTTTCATTGTATCCCACTTTTATTATTTTTACAAGGCAGCTAACATATCCACTGCACCTTCCTCTTCCTATTCACAACATTTTCTGTTTTGTGCAAATCTATTTTCAATTCTATTTTCAAGGTTTTAAAAGTTAAAAAAGAAACTCACACAATAATGTGAAATATTAAGGGTAATATTGGTAAAAAATAGATCAAAATAAACATGGCAAAAAGGAGGTACAGAAATTGTAATTTTAGTTGAAAGGACTAAAAATTATTTAAATTTGTTAACCGGCCAAATACTCTGTTCAGCAAAAATACATTGTATGTTTCTGTGTGTGTTTGTGTAAAAAATAAAAAAAAACCTTTACAAAAAAAATAAAATGTGAAATATTGTGCTGCTGAAGGAAAACTGACCTGCATATATTGCACCATTTCTAAGAAATGTTTGTGAGGAAATTTAAATCATAAATGAAATTGGTGATTATAACTGTAAAATTATTAGGTTACCCTAGTAAAATGGGTTCACAATTGGAAGACTTGTTGAAGGATAAGGTTGAAGTAGAGTCTCTTGGAGAAATCTATCTATGTAGTTAATAAGAATCAGCACTAAGCTGATGTGCAAGTACAAATAATCAAGGAAGTGATTAGACTCAAGTGTTAACTATCACACTTTGAAATGTTAAGAACTGTAAACCATCTAAAGAGCTTTTGATCCTTATGGCAAAAATGCCAAGATATGCTGTGTGCTTGGAATACCATTGACAGTTTAGCATCAGCTTTTAAAATTTAATTTTAGATAATATCTTAATATCAAAATCATTGCTGTTTTGGAGACAAGATATCTTGCATCACATGATTAGGTCATTTTTTTGTGTGCTAAATAACACAATTAGCTGGAAATTATAAGGTCTGCACTGCAGTATGGAAGAGGAGAATGTTGATGTGGCCACTGCTTAAAACCAAACCTGATTTAGGGCAAGCTTCTTAACTATTACTTTTTCTCAATGTTCTTTAGAAGGACAGATACTGAAGTTGAAGCTCAACACTGGCCACCTAATGAGGTGAGAAGACTCCTTAGAAAAGACTCTGATGTTGGGAAAGATTTAAAGCAAAAGGAGAAGGGGATGCCAGAGGAGGACCATAGGCTGGTGTGCATGGGATTGCAAAGAATCAGACTTGACTTAGTGACTGATCAAGGGCAAAAATGTTGGGGTGAACCCTTTCTCAAACTGCTTTTGACAGATTAGTTTTAGCAAGTCAGGTAACTTGACAGTTATGTATATTGAGTCTTGTAATTTTATGCTGAGATCCAGGAACTGATTTTCATTTCATATACATTGCATAGTGAACATATTTTTCATCTTCATTACATTAAATGGGCTGGATAAATCTTTTGATGTGGGTAAAAACTTAAATTCCAACCCTGGATCATTATTTCCTGCGCTAGATTAATTGTATGGTATTATACCTAGATGGGTTTTCCTAATTAGTGGACAGAGATGTTATAATCTCTCATTCTGGTAAAAAAACAGGATAATGAACTGCCATTTGGGGACTTACATCAGGTCAAAGGAACTCTGGAGAAAAAAAAAATAATGTGTTTAGTTTATGGGATTCAAACCCCACTATTAAAAGGAATACAATTATAATAAAAACTTCCTCTCTGGGAATTACTCCAGACAAAACATGTACTGCAGTGCTTGTTTCATTCTGAAAGTAATGATCATTACAACTTTCTTTTTTAATTATATAGGTGGTGAAGATAGCCAATGGCCTCCTAATAAACAGAAGACCTCTTTGAAGCTGAATGAAGTCTTGCAGTCACAACAAAAAGTTCTGAAAAAAATATACAGTATTGCAGCTAATTTATTCCACTGAAACAATTTTGGAATGCCTATATCTGACACCACTGACAGTCAAATATAATCATCATAATAAAAAAGATCATATTCTCAAACCCTTTGAAGAAGGAATACAAAGGATGCCATCCATCACAAGAAATTCAGGTAATATAAGCAAAAATTCTGTAAAAAACCCTTATCACTTGAGCTGCAATTGATTGAAAAGTTTAAGTGACCAAAGACAGCAACCTATGCATGTTAGTGAGCAAGCTATGTTAAAAGCAGTGGGATTTAAGTGTGAATAGGCTTTTGTAGGATTAACCTCAAAGTAAATCCTTTTTAAGTAAATATGCTATTGCAAAGTTTCACTAAATTATTTTTCTATTACATTTGCAATTGCTATCATTACATTGGTGAAATACAGGTCTTGTATCTTTAGAACTCTTCCCTGAGGAGGAATATTTAATCAGGGTCTTAAAATCATAGGGTTCGAAGGGACCTTGGGTATCTTCTTGCTCACGCCTTTGCCCAGTATAGGAGTCCTCATACCATCTTGAACGAATGATGGTTTAGTCTTTTTTTTGAAAACTTCCAGTGATGGAGTACCCATAACATCAGGAGGTAGGCTGTTCCACAAGTTCCACGTAATTGTTCTCACATTCAGAAAATTCTTCCTCAAGTTTGGATCTTTCACTATAAAGAACTCATTGGATCATTGGATTTTTTCAGTTGAGATCTTTTACTTTAAAGAACCCATTGGTTCTTCTCCTGCCTTCATGTTCTCTGGAGAATAAATCCACAACCCCTTTCCATATATAGAAAAACAGCTATCATATCTCCCTTTAGCCTTCTCTTTATGCTAAAGGTACAAAGTCCCTTTAACCATTCTTCATAAGGTTTAGCCTCAAAGCACCTTACCATCTTTGTTGCTCTTTTCTGTACTCTTTCCAAATCCTCAATGTCTTTTCTGTATTGTAGAGGCCGGAACTGGATGCAGTATTCTAAATGTGGTGTGACCAAGGCAACACAGAATGATGCTATCATTTCCTATTATCTTGACATTATAGATGCAGTCAAAAACTGCACTGGCTTTTCTGGCACCTGTAGTACTTTGCTAACTGACACATAATCTGTTGTTTACCAAGATACCCAAATTTTTGTCTCAAGTACTAATGCTAGGGCAGGCAGCATTTAACCTTTGTATGTGCCTGCCTAAATGCAGACCCCCTAACATTTCTCATCAATCAACGTTTTGCTGGCTAGGACCCCAAATTCAAGTCTATCAAGATCTTTTTGAATTGTGACCTGTCTTTTGGAGTATCAGCATCCTTCTCCCCAGCTCTGTGGCATCAACAGATTTTATCAATATCCCTTCTAGTCTATCATCTAGATCAGGGGTGTCAAACTCACGGCCCACGGGCTGGGTGAGTCATGTGCTGCCTCCGTCCCCGCCTGGTTTAACGAAGGGGGAAAAAAGTCCCAATACGTCATGTGATGACGTGAGTTTAACACCCTTGATCTAGATCATTTGTGAAGATGTTGAAAATTATTGGGTCCAGGACTGAAGCTGAAGTACTCCACTGCATTCTTTCTGCCATGTAACATAGATCCTGTCTCACCAAATTGCAATTATACCTACAATATCGCATATGGCATCCTATACTAGGATTAAGTTCTTCCTGTTTTTTGCCCATATTCTGTGCATTGTATAAGCACCTAAGTCTTTTAACGTTGTCCTCCTTAAATTCCTCTGCAGCATCTCCTGGTGTATTCTTGAGTTCGACTTTCTTTCTTTCTTTTTACCTTTTCCTTGTTGTAAAATTCACTGCTTTTGGTCTTCTGTTTTGGGCGGGGGGGGGAATTAATTTTCCCAAGAGGCCACATGAGAAACTGGGACTGTTGTGGAGGACCACTGCCATCCCTTGCCACCCCCTGCCCTGCTCTGCCCTGATGTTACCAAGCTTGTAGACCAAACAGGGACAGTTGAAGAGTTGGATGTGGCCGGTAGGCCATAAAATAGCCAGGTCTGGTTTTGGATGTGGTTCTAAGTAATGGCCATCCTCTCCCTCTGTATTTAATTAAAGACCTCCAGATGACTTTATCAAAATGTCTTGCAAAGCCATTCTTCCCAGACTTTTATGAGATGCAGCCCATCTGTTGCCAGAAGCCCTTTTTGTCCACATATCCAATATTCATTAATAATAGAAAAAATCTGAATTGCAAGTAAATTGCTAAATTAATTACAGTGATAAATCATTTGGTACTGTAACCAATTATTTATTTGTATGGACTAGACTTCTCTAATAGGACTGTTGCAAACTATAAAAATATTAAAAGACATTCAAGTTAGTTTCACGTAATGGATACTTCAATTATACATCAGCTTTGGAAAGCTGCTGGACACCATAAATCCACTTCTCTTTCCATTCATGTTTGAAGAGAGAGGTATAGTGAGAGGAAGATGCCAGATTGACAGGTCTTCAGTATTATAACATTGCATAGTAAGTTACCATAGAGTTGAAAATCTGTATATGATTTGATGCCAAATTTGAAGCTTTGATGATGTTTGTCTTTTTGGACAACAGTTACATAATTGTTTTCCTGCAAACTCAACCTCGGTTTAATGTTCAAAAATTACTGTGATTGGTTTTTGGAAATCTTTTAGAAGTTGCTGTTAGGTCTCTTTCTCTCCACATTTATGAAAAGGAGTTAGGACCTCCTTTTTCTAAATCATTTGAACTACACTGATATTTTTAGTTTAGTTAAACTTAGATTTACCAGTAACCATTTTAAATTATTACTCTTGTTACTTAACTTTAAGCAGTTCACGGATGGAACGGTAGGGAATGAATTGAAATAATAAATACGATTACAATACCATACTAAAAAGACCGTACATATATTGCTGATTTGGTTTAGCGTTGAAGCACACACTCATAGCACCCTTTCATTCACCAAGCTATCACATAAGAATTTGCTTCTGATTTTGTGCAAATAGTTCTGGAAAGTAAATAATTAGGATTATCAATGCCAATCTGATCAATTTTTTGAGTTTTGCTTAAACCACATATCTACAAAGGATGGATTTGGCATTTCCTGAAACAATCCTTCCTTGGTTTTAAAATATAGATTTGCCACCAAAACTTAATAGAGCTTAGCCAAGCCTTTGTTGTCAAAGGGCATTGCCCAGGTTTCAAAGAATAATAGAATTTGTCCCACAATTTAGAACAGTTAAGAGGTCTTAAAATTTTTTTTACGAGCAGTTGTGCTGCATTGTTACCAGTAAATGTGATCCATTATTGCAGGAAAAATCTTCCTTTTGAGTAAAAATATTGAAGCAAGGCTGTCGTAATAGATTTTGTTTTCAGAAGTATTGCCTTGCAATGATGTTGGCAGGTTACAGCATGGGAAATGCAATGCCAAATAACTAAAATTCTCTACTTTTTTTTGTTATATGATTTTGAAATTTCCAGATGTATTTTGAAATTTTTGTTTTTCAAAACTCAAAATGTTATGGTCTTTAGATCATTGATATGCTAAGTACTGTGTAGTAGAGGTCAGGATTCCACCTTCTCTCACTTCTTTATTCGTTTTAATATTTTCGCAAAACAGGATTTGAAAAAAAATTGATGAACAGATGTGAACCAAAAAGGGCAAGTTATATGAATTTAGCTGCCCAGGGTCCAAGTATATTTATAATTGGCAAGCTACTCTTTTTTTCCTAATGATCAAGCTTTTAACCCTTTATCTAGGCTTGCAGTACAGTAAAGTCAATGCCTGATAAAATATAGAGGCCAGTACAAACCTTAACTCGTTTATCACAGATCAAACAAAAAAGCATAACACTTAACCGTCTTTGAATAAATTTAAAACTTCATATAATATTCAACAAAGTTAATTATATGCCCCTTGAAGATTGCCCACATTTGCATGATCTCTAGAGGTCTTTGTTATATCATTTCTGTAGGACGGGGGGTGTCCAAACGTGGCAACTTTAAGACTTGTGGACTTCAACTCCCAGAATTCCCCCAGCCAACCAGCTAGGGAATTCTGGGAATTGAAATCCATAAGTCTTATTTAAAGTTAACAAATTCGGAGACCATTGCTCTAGGGGCAGAATTAACTTAGCACACCATGACATGTCTGGTGCTTACTATGGAGATGTAATCATGGGCAAAGAGTTGGATTAAGGCCAAATGTTTGCTTAGTAGAAAGTGATTTTTTTTTCCTTCCCCTTTTGGTTTGGATACCTGAGCAAACACATGGATAAAAATGAAAAGGGTAAAGAAAATATCAGAAAATCAGGAGGGGAAAGGGAGGGGGCGGGGAGAGAGAGGCAGGCCCAGCACCGTTCAGGCCCGCCTTTCTTGGCCCGGAGAGACTCGCCTGAACTTTAATCTCGACGCTGCCACCCAGGGAAGCCCCGCCTGGTCAAACAGCGGCACCGGGCAGCCCGAAGTGTTGGGTGCCCTTGACAGTTCAAAAGTTCAGCGGGGAGCGACGGGGCGGACCTACCCCTCGCCTCCCGATCGATCCGTCAGGCGGGGAACTAGAGCGCAAAGGGCAGGAGCGCAGCCACCGCGGGGCGGCGGCGGGAGGGCCGATGGATCGCTCAGCCCTGTCTTGTGTCCTCTTCCCCAGGTGAGAACGGGAGCGTCGGCGAGGTGAAGAAGCGCTGCGGGGAGACGGAGCAGCCGCAGGCGGGAGAGGCCGCGGAAGGCGGCGGCGAGAGGTCCCCGGCGATGGAGCCGAGCGTGTCCCCCGAGGAAGGGCCGAACGCCCAGCTTCCCTTGCAGGCGCCCTGCAGCTTCAGCTCAGCGCTCTGCTTTAGCTCGTCCGGCGGCGGCGGCGGCGGCGATGATGACCAGGCTCCGCATCCGGAGCTCGACGCCGCCTCTCCTTCCTCCTCCTCGTCCGGGAGCTGCAGCAGCAGCAGCAGCCGCGTGGTGAAGCACCAGTGGGACATTAACAACGCGGCGCCCGAGTCGGAGGAAGAGGAGGAGGGCGGGGGCAGCAGCCGCGGCAAACCCTCGCCGGTCTCCGTGGGCAGCCCCGATCCCATCGGCGAGTCGCCCCTTCAGCCTTTCCCTTCGCAGGCGCCGGCCGAAGAGCCCGATTTGGTGATCGAAGTGTCCGGGCGGCGGATCCGGGCGCACAAAGCGGTGCTGGCGGCCAAGAGCGACTATTTCCGCGCCCGCTCCTCGCGGGACATCCTGCGCCTCAAAGGGGTGAGCTACGGGGCGCTGCGCCTGCTGCTGGAGTACGTCTACACGGCGCGCATGGGCGAGGTGCGGCACGACAACCTGGCCGAGGTGGTGAGCGGCGCCCGCGTGCTCCAGATGCCCTGCGCCCTGCACTGCGCCGCCGAGGCCATGCGGGCCCAGCTCAGCCTCGACAACTGCTACCAGTTGCTCTGCCTGGCCAAGAAGCAGCGGCTGGCCGAGCTGCGCGAAGCCGCCTTCCGCTTCATGAGCGACCACTACCTGCAGGTGCTGCGCGAGCCCGCCGTCTACGGCCGCCTGAGCGGAGCCGAGCGGGACCTCATCCTGCGGCGCCGCCTGGAGGCCGGCAAGGCCTGCCTGCTGGTGGCCGAGGTGAGCGACGCCTTCGAGCGGCTCGGCGCCGGCAGTCGACCTCAGAGCCGCGAGAGCAGCCGCCCGCAGAGCCCGTCCTCGGTGGTGTCCCTGGAGGACGGCGGCGCCCTGCTCTACAGCTACCAGGAGGCGGACCAGGAGTGGAGCGTCCTCACCCGACTGCCCGAGGAGGCCAACGCCAAGGGATGCGCCATGTGCGTCCTCTACAACTATCTTTTCTTAGCCGGCGGCATCTCCACAGGGCCTGGCGACCAGCGGCCCAAGCTGTCGGACAAGGTGTTTTGCTACAACCCCTTAACTGATACTTGGAGCCAGGTCAAGCCCATGGGGCAGGCGCGCTCTCAACTGAAGCTCCTGGCCCTGGATGGGTATCTCTATGCGGTGGGTGGGGAATGCCTCTTTACTGTGGAGAAATACGACCCCCGGTCGGACCGGTGGAGCCCTGTGGCCCCTCTGCCCAAGGGGGCTTTTGCCGTGGCTCACGAGGCGACCACCTGCAACGGGGAGATCTACGTGTCTGGAGGCTCCCTCTTCTACCGGCTGCTCAAGTACGACCCCAAGCGGGACGAGTGGCAGGAGTGTCCTTACAACAGCAGCCGGCGCCGCTCGGCTGACATGGTGGCCTACAAGAGCTTCATTTACCGCTTCGATGTGAGCAGCAGCCGTGGGGAACAAGGGCAGGCTGCCGGAGTGGAAGTCTTCCAGTATAATACGGTGGCCAAGCACTGGCGTCAGTGCGCTTCTTTTCGCCCTGCTGGCAGCCCGGTCCAACCTTTTCGCTGTGCTGCATTGGGCAGCACCATCTATTGTGTCAACCGGACTGGGATGTTGAGCTTCAACTTGGCTCAGAATGGCGAGGTGGAAGCGGACGGGGGACTTAAAGGCACCTTTGACACAGAACTGCTCAAAACTCCCTTTGATGCTAAAGGTCTCCTCCTCCCATTTGTGCTTATCCTCCCAGAGAAGGAGAAAATTGGGGAGCCAGAGAGTCCTCTGTCATTGTGAGAGCTGCCCTGGTGTTCCGGTCGCTGCTTAGCATGCAGTTTGTCTCCTTTATCTGTGATGTCAACAACGTAGGGCTTTTACTGAAGCATGAATAAGGGCTGGCACAAGCTCTTCAGTCTTGGGTGGTGATGATGGTTGGGCTCCAAAGGCACTAGAAGTAGCAGAAGATAATCAGAGGTGGAAAGGCAGCAGTATGTAACAACTCCTTGGAGGGTATAGAAGCAAAGAGGAGATCATTGTCAGAAATGTCTTTAGTTCATGCATGCACACACCACCGTGGGGGATTATTGTGTTCCACCTAAAAGTGTTGGCTAGCTGTTCAAAGGCTTCCTTGCTGCACTTCATGTAAGAAAGAATTCATCTCTTGACACTCATGTAAACCAGCCAGTGAAAAGCTGCTAAAACAGATTTAATTGTTGTACCATATCTGTGTTCCTTTCCAATCTAGAAGTATGTTGGATCTGTGTAAAAACCAGGAAACAACCCATTTTAAAAAGGAATTTCAGCTATGGCAGTGTTCTCTTTGTACATAGACATCTTTGAAAGGAGATTCTTCTAGGCAACTTCTGCTTGATCTTCTTGCTCTTGGATGCAAGAAAAGAGCCATAGGAGAACTAGGAGCATGTAAGGTGGGAAGGGATCAGTATGCCATTTTGGAAGTTTTAATAGGCAAAAAAATGTTATTGTATGAAAAAGCAATAGGCGATCATCCATCTCATCATCTTGTTTGCATTTTTAAGTTTAATGGAATCTTTATTGAAGACATGTCATTGTGCAGCCTCAGGAAGTTGCAACAATTGTGGGTGATTTGACAGAAGCATGACTTAAGGTTTGAAACAAGTAACATTTCTCCCATTTTTATATGTTGGAAAAAGAAGGGAAGTGAAAAAAAAGCACCAATATATCTATTCAGTTCTGGGTTTGCTTTTTTTTTAATGTGCAACTTTTTTTAGGCAAGATCAGAAATATATATAATCAGTTTTAGTCTTAACATGCATTTGTGTTTTTTAAACATAGTTTTGCACTGGAATTTGCATATTCAAATCTTTACAACTTGTCAGGAATGGATGCATCCACAAAATTTCAATAAGGGAAACTTTTGTTTGCATAAGATTACTATCTTCTGCAGAGCAATACCCATCAAGGTAAACCAACTGTGGCTTACTTGAAATGTATTGAAAGACTTCACTTTTTGTCCAGAATCTTTTAAGAGGAATTTATTCTTCTGTTACTCAAATAAGAAAATGGATAGTTTTTAAGCCAACTGATTTCCATTTTGCACTAGTAGTGTGCTGGGTTGTAAATGAGACTGGTTTTATTTTAGTTAAATAATTTACTTGTCAAGTTCATTATATATAGAGGTCATATCCCTTTTCTTCTTAAATCCTTTGTTGAGTCATTGCTTACTAGGCCTATTGAAAGGAAAGCATCAACTTTCATACATGTAGATATCTGGAACAGAAATATTTTCAATTAATTTATCTTTATTTAATTCTATCAGCTGCTCTCCAAAATGCTGCCAACAATGATTTTTTCAAATTATCAATAGCACAGCTGACACTTCATATCCAGTCATTGGACTGATATGTCATGCTGAGCCACAAGTTGACTAATCATGGTTAGTTGACTTAAGTAAAGCATGGGTTGGTTCACAGATCACACTAAGATTGTGCAGATTGTAATGGTTAGGTTTACATATCGTGAGCCAGAACCAAGCAATTCATGTCATAAGCTAGTACATTCTGCTTTTATTTTTTTTTCATAATAAAAGAAAAAACATAACACAAACATAAAATTATATAAACCCGCACATGCGTAAGGAAATAACTTAGTTATTAAATTGAACTTTGATCACACAGAGAAGTATTAAATCTGACTTTATGTCAATACAGGTAGTCCTCGATTTATGACCACAGTTGAACCCAACATTTCTGTTGCTAAGCAAGCAAATTCACTTAAGTGAATTTTGCCCCTTTTTATGACCTTTCTTACCTCAGTTGGTAAGTGAATCACTGCAGTAGTTAAGTTAGGAACATGGTTGTTAAGTAAATCAGGCTTCCCCGTTGACTTTGCTTGTTAGAAGATCTCAAAAGATGGATCACTTGATCCTGGGACATTGCAGCCATCATAAATACATTCCAATGACCACTTAACAGGTGTAAGTGTGAAAAATGTTCAGAAGTAACTTTTTCAGTGCCATTGTAACTTTGAAGGGTCACTAAACAAATTGATGTAATTCGAGGACCAGCTGTATAGGACAAGTTCAAATAAACGTGCTTCTTCAATCCAGGTTTAAAACTGGCTTGATAGTGTCTTTCCATAGGAAGAAAACCATTTATTTTTGCAGAAGTCCATGTAGTTTTTCATACATTGTTGAATCCCATATTTTAGATAATTGGTTAAACATTATCTTAAAAGCTTTGAAATCTTTTCTTTCTAATGCTCTATTAAAATATTTATTAATAGCAAGCCAAAAAGGGACCAGTATGTAGCAGGCCCATTAATCATGTGCCGGTATTTCTTCCACTGTTTTAAGACCCAACCCACCGAAGATGAAATCCAGTTGTTTCCTAACATGACTGAGTATGTCTTCAATCAGGGCTGATTTTGAAAGTCCAGTCTGGTTCAGAAGCAACTCTGAGCTTGGAGGAAGAATCTTGCTGGCCTGGGAGCAAAAATGCACCCCACTTACAAGGAAGTAATAATATGTATTGTATTGTTGCAATACAATCTGCTTAGATATTTTGTAAGTGCTTTTTACATACAAGCATGAAAAGGCAGAGCTTGCCTGGTGATGCCATTAACCATGGACCACTCTGTTGGGATCATTGTGATTAGGAAGCCCTGTGCATTCTCCCATCTATAGTATTGATAAAGAATTTTGTGGACTTAACATTGTATAGGTGCTTGCCAACAAACTTGTGTTTTCAAAAGAGTCTTACAGAAACTAATTAATCCCTTTTTTTTAAAAAAGTGAAAAAATCAGTTCCTAAATCTGTTTTTTATTCTATCTTCCTTGAGATAGGATAAAAAAAATAAACACAGATGTAAGAACTTCATATCTCTTTTTATCTTTATCCAGGTACAGTTTGGCTAGAAGCAGACTGAGGAGCTCAGCCCTAGAGGGTGGTTTTGAACCAATATTCTTTCCTCTCAGCTCATGCTAAATATTCAAACATACTCATTTTAAATTTTTCAGTATTACCTCTGCTATTCAGCTCTTAAACCCTCAAATAACAGCTTGCTAAAAGGTTGAATTTATTTCAGCCATAGGCTTTTCTACAAAACTGACTGTTTTATATAGCATGCTAACCAGTGGTGAAATCCAAATTCCCATCCCACTCCAGGGGAAGGATACTGCAAAATCCCCACTTCCATCCCACTCCTGGGGGAAGGATAATGCAAAATCCCCATTCCTACCCCACTCGGAGGCCAGCTAGAGGTGGTATTTGCCGGTTCTCCGAACAACTCAAAATTTCTGCTCCAGAACCTGTTAGAACCTGCTGAATTTCACCCCTGATGCCAACTGAAAAAAATGATTTCAGGGTTGGAGTGTTGCACTTGCAGTAGTGACATATGGAATTATTATTAATTTTTTTTTTGTATTCTTTGTCTTCTAGTCCCTGGGACGTTCACCAACAGGCTTGCAATGCAATGGAACATTAGAGGTGTGAGAAATTTGTCGACACTTCTTACATTCTTATTTTGCAGTCCCCAAGCTGAAGGGTGGATGGAGGTTTTATACAGGTAGTCCTCAACATGCAACAGTTCATTTAGTGACTATTCGAAGTCATAACTGAAAAAAGTGACATGACCATTTTTCACACATATGACCCATGGCATCCCCATGGTCACATGATTTACATTTGGAAGCTTGCCAACTGGTTCATATTTATGAAGGTTGCAGAGTACCCAGCGGTGATGTGATCCCCTTTTGCGACCTTCTGACAAGCAAAGTCAATGGGGGAAGCCAGATTCACTTAACAACTGTGTTACTAATTTAACAACTGCAGTGATTCACTTAATTAAGTGATTCACTTAATCAGTGTGGGAAGAAAAGTCGTAAAATGGGATAAAACTCACAACAAACTTCTCACATAGCAACATCAACTCTGTGCTCAATTGTCATCGTAAGTTGAGGACTACCTGTAGAAGGAAGGAAAGAACTGGGAGATAGGATGGGAATCTTACCCTACTTTCAGCATATGAAGATGGAGGGGAAAAACCTACAATGCATGAAAAGTGTTAGATCTAAGATCTTTACTGGTGGTAATTTGGTACAGATTTGACCATGAAACCGGAAGGAGCTATTTAAAGCGCATAATTTAATTTCAGAGAAGGTCTGTAGAAAATGCCTGATTAAAATACTTTTCACAAGATGCCAACTTTACAATTTATTATTTCCAAAGGAAGCCAGTAATTCCTGTAATGAGACATATCAGGAGTGAAAATAAAAATACTAATTTATAGTCACCTTCGTTTAAAATAAATAAGTAAAAATAAATCACTTTTAAAATTGGTGTTATAGTTGCGAAATGGTTAGTTGTATATGTTTATTTTTTTAAAACACATCTGGTAGAATATCTATTAAAACCGGTAAATGTGAAATTTAAAACTTCAAGTGAGCATTTTCTAAGATTATTATTGCTTATATTTTCTTCTGCGTACTCAGAGTTTAGGACCAGGCCATGACAAACATTGAGTAATATGTTTGCTTGTTTTACTCATGGGAAAAATATGGTTTTACTAACAACCGTTCTCCATAAATAAACAAACAAACAAACAAACAAATAATTCATGTTAGACTATCATGAAACTTATCAAGATTTACTATGATAGTTTAGTTATATTCCTTTGGTTTTTTAAAATCATGATCCAGTCTGCCAGAGATCTCTGCTTCTTTCTTACTGTAACCTTGTTAGTTCTTTCTGCTTTTAACATGATAAGGAGGTGGGAAGCTGAACGTTATGCCCAACTAAGTTTAAATGATTGCCTGGAAAATGTCCACAAATACATCAAGAGTGTTTGTATTACATCTGTCAGAGAAAAAGGCTGGCTCTTAATTCAATTTAAAATGCTCTGAATTAATTCAGATACTACTACATTCACAAATAAAAGAAATAAGTCCAAATAAACTGAATTCTGCTTTGATGCACATTTCAAGGAAAAATTATGAAATACAGTTTCCTGTATTTCAACATTTTGTTTGAGACAGCAATTTTATAAACATTTTATCATGAATAAGCTAAACCTTCCGCTTCTATTTTACCCATTTAACTGGATAGTAGGTTTTAATGCTGCAGAAAGTCAATGCAGCTATTTCATTTCATTTCACATTTACCCTAATTGTCTTGTCCTTAATATACCTTCCCTCTGCCTGCTAATTGTCTTGCTGTATGTCTTCTCAAAGGCTTTGGGAGTAATTTGATGCAGAGAATGCTGGCTTTCATCCTATTAAGCAAGGACACTTCTATTACTGCAGTTAAGATTTTTCATTTCTTTCCTCTGTGGTATTATACGTTCCGGATTTGCTCATTTGCCCTTCAAAACCAACTCCAGAACAAATTTGAGAGTGAAGAGTGGGAGGTAGAGTGAAAGTACAGGAAGTCCTCGACTTATGACAACAATTGAGTCCCAAAGTTTTGTTGCTAAGCAGGACAGTCGTTAAGTGAATTTTACCCCATTTTACAACCTTGCTTGCCACAGTAGTGGTTAGCTGCAGTTGTTAAATTAGTAACCCCAGAATACTGCAACTGTCATAAATACAAGTCAGTTGCCAAGTGTCCAAATTTGGATCACATGACTATTGGGGATGCTGCAGTGGTCCTAAGTGTGAAAAATTGTCATTCTTTTCAGAGCCATTATAACTTCAAACAGTCGCTCAATGAATGGCTGTAAATCAAGGACTACCTGTATTAGAATTGTGTAAAAATATGCTACTGAATAATCAGCAGATTGGATGAAAATGTTGACAAGTATTACTTCTACTATTTCACATAGTTCAGTAATATATAAATCTCAAGTTCTGCAATACTAGTAAAATTGTGTTCTCTTTGAATTCAAAGTTAGGCGCAGTTGAGTATTTCCAGGACCATAATCTGTACTTAATTACTAGCCATTTCACTTCATTTCCTTTATGTGAGGCCTACATAATCATAGCCAGATGATTGATTCTTTGGGTAACATATGGGTTACTTCTGAATTGATTTCCTGCTCGAGGCCTTTCATTTTTTTTTTTTGTTCATACAAAGATTCCAGATCAAGCCTGTGGCATCATTAATTTTTCAACACTAAGTTGGTTAAATGAATAGCCGGCAAGTTTTTACACCATGCATTACAAGTACATGGAAAATGAACCAAGCAATTACACCAAAGGCACTTTGTTTTATATAGATCCTGTTTGTTCCAGGAAGCCTTTCAAAGAAGCATCTGGGAAAGGATTTGACCCACTGTCTGAAGTACAAAAGTCTGCATTCGTAAAATGAGATTGCTGCTGACCATACCTGTCCAATGAATCAAACTGAGTATTTTATGCCCCATGAGTTTGCTTGTAAATGAATACCTGATCCCATTTCAGCTGCTTGAAAAGAATAAATGATTCCCAGGAAAGCAGAGTCTCTTTTGTACTTTTGGTTAGCAGACAGAGGAGGTGCTTTTAAAATGTTTTAGCTTTCTGTTCAAGTGTCTTATAATTCCCATTAGAACTTTGTCCCCCTTGTAATGTTAAGTTTGATGCAACTATAGAAAGCAAACAAGGCACTACCCGGGACATCTTGTGCCTACCTACCTGTAAGCGCTGTTGTACCAAAGCATAGCTGTAAGGTGGAAAGGTGTGTTGGCATATTAGGAGGATACAGTGTTGACCACTGTTTCATTCAGTCTGGTCAGGTATCCAGGCATAGGTAGCCCTGGCCCTATACGCTGTTCCTTATTGACCTCGTGGCAGACATGGGAGTGGTTGATGAAAGTGGTGTATCAGGTACAGCTGCCTTTCATGGTACAGCAGGATTGTATGATGAAGCCATAGAAAAAACAGTCTTTAATCTGCTGTTGTACGATGCAAAAGTGCCTGGCCTGCAGGTAGTCCTTGAGTTATGATCATTTGTTTGGAGACCATTCAAAGTTGGAACAGTGCTGAATAAATGGTACTTACACACAGTCCTTGAAGTTACAGTGTGTAGTAGGGCTTGAGGCAGAGAGGGTTCAAGCTGGGGTGGTTTGAATCAGGATGTGTCCTTGCCTAAAAAGCAGCAGGATTTGGTTAACAATGGCAACGGGAAGTGTCAAGATTGCCGTTGCTAAGTGGTGCTGACAAGTGATCTCACAACTGCATTACTTAACAACGGAAATCCCAATCCCAATTACTGTCATAACTCAAGGACTACCTGTACTTGTTTTCTGAATAACGTAATTATGTTGGTAGGATTTGGTTTAAAAAAAAAACCAGTGGAGTTTCTCCAAGTGTTTTGGTGGTTTTATTTTATTTTTTGTTTGCTTGCTGTGAATGATCCTCTTTGAACCTGTGAGACTTCTAACTATAGATGCTTTTTATTTCAACTATTTTATTCCAACAGCAGAATGGCTTACAAAGATTTTTTACCAGTTTAACCTTTGTGCTAGAATTCATAGAGCTCTACTTTACACCTTAGCAGTTTTCTCACTTGCTCCATGTCTCATTCGGTTCTCAACCAGTACTGTGGTTTTTGCTCTATTCTAGAGTCAGATTTTATTTTATTTTTTTAAAAAAAGCAAAACAGAGTAAGAGAAGCTGTCATTCTATCTATATCTTTTCAAGGTGATACCCCAGTGACTGGTTGGAGTTCATCCCAGGTTAAATTTGCAAAGTCTACAGTCCCAAAATGCTTGATTCACATAACTCTTTTCAGAAGTAAGAAATTAGTGTATCATGGTTGGTGAAGCCGAGATGTAATTACAAGAATAATTGTATTCCTACTCTCATGGTTGTGAATTAAAACAATTTGGGGGAGTTGTAATCTAGCATAATTTGGGAGCCCAGTTTAGGGAAGGCAAAATTGAATGAAGCGAAGATGACCAGTGCACTAGAGAGGGATGTTTCAGGTTAAAAAAAAAAAAACATAGCTCTTACATGGTGCACTTAACTCCCTTTTGACAATCAAACAACCCTTTCAACCATTTATTCAGAGTTGCATTTCACAGTGGATTGTTGTACATTTTGTCAGTCAACTATGCAAAAAGAACAAAATGGTCATTTATATCCCTTCCCCCTTCAGTACAGTCCTTAGGGACTATGAACGTAGAGGCTGTTGAACACAAATTATGGGGCACAGGACTGCTGCCAAATTATATCGTCACGAGTCTCATTTCATTCCCATCAGCTTCGAACGCTGGACTTGTTTCCAGTATATTCAAGTTCAACCTTCAACACATGACCAAGGTAATTACAATAATCATGATTGTTAAATTGTTCCCTCCCTGCTACTCCAATCTACATTTCAGGATCTTTTCCATATTTAAAAAAAAAATGCATCAGAGACATTATGCATTGTTTCTGTAAACTGCCTTGGTGTTGCTCTGTAAGATCTGAATGATTTTCTTCTGTGATTGTGTTAATGCTCCCGGTTCTTGCTGATTAACGCAAATGCTTTGGACGCTGCACAATTCAAGTGAATTCCATGCAGAGCAAGTGTGATTTGTTAGCAGTTTGTTTTTTAAAAGCCCAGGCAGACACTTCCGCGAAGCTCTTTATGTATTTTTGGAACATGCTGTATTGGAATAAAATATAAGCAGCAAGCAAATGCTCCATGATGGAAAACAATTAGCCAGTGTCTTTTCGTTTTTAATGTGTCCTTGTTTTTCTGTATCTTCACGTGGCTAAGAGAATTGGTTCTTACGCTGGATATTGGTATCGCTATAAACCATATCAAGCAATCGTATGTGGAAGGTAATGCTAATTCTGCCAGAATATGACATTTTGAATGTATACAATGCCATTGTTCATGTCATTTCCTCTAACATGAAGGTAAAGCTGCAGGTAAATGTGATCATCATCTTTTAACGACCCCATAATCCCTTGCGGGGTGGAGTCTGGGCAACTGAATGTTTTAATGGCCGGATGCCCTTCCTGTCACCAATGTGAAGTTTGGTTCAGCAGATATATTCTCAATGTGACCAGAGAGAGAAATGTCTGCCTCTACCAAAGATTGAACTCACAGCCTCCTGATAGTGAGGCTGTGAGCTCCACCTCTCAGTCACCGCACCACTCCCTTGCAGGTAAATGTGATAATGGAAAAATTTAACGGTTTATATGCAGTGATGTCGTGATGCAAACCCTGTGACTTTTCTGCTTGTTTCCTGATGCGATGGGCTTTGCATTGGGACAGTAGGACACTGACTTCGTCACTTAGTCCCATCCCCAGACACCTATTAGCAAATTCATGTAGATGATGACAAAGACAAAGAGACCAACACAGCCAGGAAAATGTGGATTCCCTGAGCATAGTTATAGAGGTAACTGCAAAAGACCTAAAGGACAATCTTCCGGGCAGACATTATGGAACGTGGTGTATCAACTGGAAAAAAAAAAGGGACACAATATATAGAGTCAGAGATGAGCAGAAGGCTATAGATTCTATAGCTTTCAGCTCATCTGATTCTATTGTTATAGTATAGAAGGTTGATATGATTCAGTAATCTAGTTGCAAACCTTATTTGTTTGGTTAACAGAGTATATGTCCACTTAGATGCTAAATCAATAAATTTAGATATTTATAACAGAGAAGTGGGACCTGCTTGGAAGCACTGCAAGAGTTTGCTGGGAAAAACAATTGGGGTCACTGGAGGCTGAAAAGGAGGTGCAAATGGATACGTAACTTTAATTTGTGCAACTTTATCCCATTGAATATGCCTAACACTATCTGCTTTGACTTCAATCTCCCTTTGGGCTAGAATTTGGCATGGCTTTTCATTGGTCTCTGTATCTCTTACCCAGTAAGATTGTTTTACTCTCTCTTGGCAATTCCTGCAGTAGGGGAGACTAAATACACAAGATAATTCAGCCAAGCCGATGATATGCTATCAGTGCTATTGAAGATAGAGGGAAATAATCTTTTTGTATCTTTTTTATTTTGTAGGAAATAAAGAGGAAAGAGCTGAGCTCTGGGGGGATAAAATCTTTAAGCAAGTCTTTGCTTTTTAAGGAAGAGTGTAAAAGGGAAAAAACTACTGCAGGACTTGGGCTTAGATAAAACGGATGTATAAAATGAATACAGGTAGTCCTCAACTTATGGCCACAATTGAGTCCAAATGTCTGTTGCTAAGCGAGACTTTTGTTAAGTGAGTTTTGCCCCATTTTACAACCTTTCTTGCCACAGTTGTTAAGTGAATCTGCTTCCCCATTGACTTTGCTTGTCAGAAGGTTGCAAAAGGGATCACATGATCCCAGGACGCTACAACCATCATAAATATGAGCCAGTTGCCAAGCATCCAAATTTTGACAATGTGAATGTGGGGATGCCGCCACAGTCTTAAGTGTGAAAAGTGGTCATAAATCACTTTCTTTCAGTACTATTGTAACGTCAAACGGCCACTAAATGAACAGTTGTAAATTGAGGACTATATGTACTGTAGCGTAATCACAGATGCAAGCACGCCAGCTGTATTTGGAAGATGTGATAAATTCAGCTGAACAGGATTCTGGCCATTTCTCTTGGTATAAACTGCAGAGAGAGAACTCTCTATGATCCAAAATGAAGATGTTGTTATCCCAGCATTTAGAATACAATAGAATAGAATAACAGAGTTGGAAGGGATCTTGGAGGTCTTCTAGTCCAACCCTCTGCCCAGGCAGGAAACCCTACACCACTTCAGACAAATGGTTAT
>JANHZT010006223.1:215787-226590 GCA_032468215.1 Stegonotus admiraltiensis
AGATAGATAGATAGATAGATAGATAGATAGACAGACAGACAGACAGACAGACAGACAGACAGACAGACAGACAGATCGGATATTAGAGAGAGAGGAGAGAGAGAGAAATACTCTATGGTAAAAGATAGTAAGCAATAAAGAAGCAACAAAGGAAATAAGGCAAGCATTAAAACAAACACATTTATTCATATAAATATGCAGCAAAAATATTAAATTACATTGGAATAAGAAAGCAACTACAGAAGCTGTTCGGCCATTGGAAAATGGAAGTCTTAAAGATGTACTGAAGGAAGAAAGGAAAATAACAAAGAAAAGGAAATTTTGACTTTGTCAGCTCCACTGCTGAGGATGTGGAGCTGACATCTCCACCTGAGCTTTCCCTTTTTAGAAGGAAGACAAGATGAACTGAGGCAGAGGGAGCTGTAGCAAAAGTGATATATTTGACACCCGGAATGGATCATTTTATTCACACACCTCTCCTTGGCTGCTGAGAGCCAGTTTGGGGTCGGCATTAAGACCTCAGGTTAGAAATGGGCAGACCGGGAATCCTAGTCCCATTTTAGACACCAATCCAGCTGGGTGACCTTGGGACAATCCCTCCCCCCTCCCCCTCAGCCTTAAGAAAAAAACCCAGGGAAAACTTCTGAAATGGCTGCCAGGAAAACTACAGAAGGCTGACACCGAGAGTCAACATTGATTTTAAGATACAGGGTTTTTTTTCCCCTTCCAACTCTGCTGAGCTGCTGCCAGCTGCCAAACAGCTGATTGGCATGCTGGCAGCAGTGACTCGGCTCCACACTCTCCTCATCTTTGCAGTCTCCCCCCCCCCCCCCTTTTATTTCATGCACCCAGAGTGGAATGCAACCCCCTTGGTATGTCGCTGAGACAGAGGCATTGGTGGGCTGCTGCCAGTTCAGACTGGTTCTAGCGAACTGGTAGTTCCAACCATCAGATGGCCCCGCCCACCCACACCCACCCTCTTCTGTCCTATATTTCCTTCTTTCTGGCTCAGCTGATTTGTGCGACACAGCTGATTTCCGCGCCTTAGAAGGTAAGCAGCTGAGCTTCAAATTGCTGTATTTTGAACACTGCGTGCAAGCACGTTAGGTGCGCAAGCTCACAGATCTGGTCGTTAAACCGGTTGCAGCACACCACGGGACAAAGGTAATGAGAGGTGAGGTTTAAGCCAACCTGACAAACTCAAAAGAGGGCTGGGACCAGATAGTATTACCCCCAAGAGTGTTTCAAGAAGTTTGAAATTGCTGATATTTTCGTAAAAGGAAGCACATTCTGTTTAACATTGGCATGCATGCTCCCAGCCAAGAATTTTAAAAAGAAATTGGCAAATTGGCCTCTCTCCAGATTACCTATTTTTAATGGGGCATACTTCAGCTTTTTGTTAATGAGGCAGAATCGGGGATATAAGCTCCCAGGATTTGATTAGAAAATCTAACTTGCTCTGTTTCCCAGTTGCTTTAGGTATCTGTTGTCAAAATCATTAGCATATGGCCTCATCTATAGGCAATCTAAGCCACAGTAGTTATCAGATGGCTTTTGCAAAAGTGTGATTAAATTATATTTATGTTATTTATCTAGTTTTCATATTTCAGTCTTTAAGCAAACCTGGCTTCCCCCATCAACTTTGCTTGTTGGAAGCTGACTGGGAGGATCTCCCTTGGAGCTCACATATCCCTGGGATGTTGCATCCATCATAAATAAAATTCCAGTTGCCGAGCGCCTGAATTTTGATCACGTGACTCTGGGAACGCTGCAGCAGTCACAAGTGCGAAGACCAGTTGTAAATTCACCTTTTTCAGTTATTTTCTAATGGTCACTAAATGAGTGGTTTTTGTAAATGGAGGACTCCTGCAGGGAGCAAAAGAAGGACTTGGTGGCTGAGATGCCCCTTTCTGAGTCTATGATTGTAACTGCAGAAAACTTCTAAAAGAGGCAGAAATCTCCTTCATAAAAAGCTGGTGGTAGGTAAGCTGCTTTTTCCTTTGAAGGCTGCAGATTTTCTCTGAATCACAATCTATAGGACAGTGATGGCAAACCTTTTAGTCACCAAGTGCCGAACAGGTATGTGCTTCGTGTGCTTCGCAAGCGAGCTTTCCATCAGCGCTAATGCGTGGGTCCTCCCCGTGCACTGCGCACACAACTGCACCATCTGTGCATGCGCACAGCTTTTGAGCGTGCCCCCACCATGTGCTGCATGTGCAACTGCACCATCTACACCTGTGTGTGGTTTTCACATGCACAATGCACACATGCAAATTCCATTTGCATATGCACATGCTGTGCACCACTACTCTCATGTGCATGTGCAAACATGTGCGCATGCGCAGGAAAGCTCCAAAGACCAGCTTGGTCTCCTGAATTGTGCGCATGCACACCAGAGGCCCAAACACCAGTTGGGATGCACACGCATGCACAGCTGCAGGTGAGTTGGGCGACAGCTTGCGTGCCTGGAAAAATGGCTCTGTGTGCCACTTCTGGCACAAGTGCCATAGGTTCATCATCACGGCTATAGGACAACACACTGGATGGGGATGACTCCTTTATCCCTGATTCTCAGTAATAATGACTGATAACATGATAACTGGTTACCACCTTTAAAGCGCTCCATGGCTTAGGACCTAGGTACTTACAAGACCGCCTTTTGCCGACAATTACCTCCCACTGGCCAGTACGCTCCCACAGAGAGGACCTCCTCAGGGTGCCATCAGCCAGACAATGTTGGCTGGCGACCCCCAGGGGGAGAGCCTTCTCTGTGGCAGCACCTACCCTCTGGAACGACCTCCCCCCGGAGATACACAGGATCCCGGACCTCCATGCTTTCCACCAGGCCCTGAAAACCCATTTGTTTCATCAGGCTGGGCCGTCCTAACCCCCTCTAATGTCTAAACTTGATTGTTTTAATTGGAATTTTAATTGGTATTGTTTACCGGGAGTTTTAAAGTTTATCGCCAAATTATTTAATATTTTTAATTGTTTTTAACATTTGTTATTTGTGTGTTTTTAGCTGGCTGTTCACCACCCTGAGTACTATGGGAGAAGGGCGGTATAGAAATAAAATTAAATAAATAAATAAACATCAACTAATATTAAAAAAAAGAGAGTTTCCACACAATGTCAAATTCCTCATTTTAATATCCGTCCATCTGCCATGCTAGCTTCCACACTGCCCGATATGAAGGTGCCTTTCACAGAAGCTATCCAGTGAGATGTGAGGACTGAGCAGGAATTTTTAACTCGCACCTTGCACATCTCAGCTCGAGATTCATCCTTGGTCTACTACTTACTTTTTAACCTTCATTCTTTCTTGTGGGACTAATTTTGGGGACTCATTTAGGATGCTTATAATTTGAATGGGCGAAGAAAAGCACGACTTCCTATTTTCTAAAAGTGACAAGCAATCTAGAAAGCGTGATGTGATACCGCCCAGGAGTAACCCAAGAAAGCAGAACAAACTCTTCCCATCTGGAGCGCAGATTTCTCCCCTTCTCTTCTGCATGGAAGGGCAAATTGCCAGTCTCTTGGAAAGGTCACTTCAGTCCGGGCGATCTGACCTGCAACAGGCAGCTCATGTGACACATTTCAAAATGCAATTGCTTCGTTTTTGGGGATGGACCAAAGCAAAGAGTCGAGTTTACTTTTTTTCTTAACTACTGAGTGGAAAGCAAGAGTGACTGTATAAATCTCCTTTGATGAGTATGGAAAAGTATGGCAGATGTTCTTATTGATTACAAGCAAATCTATTAAAATCACAGAAGGAATTGGGATTGATTTTGTTTTTTTCTTTCTTTCATTCATTCTTTCTTTCTACCAGTATCTATCTATCTGTATCACGCCTTTATTATTTTTACAAATAATTCAGGGCAGCAAACACATCTAATACTCTTTCTTCCTCTTATTTTCCCTGCAAAAGCAAACCTGTGAGGTGGATTGGGCTGCGAGTGACTGGCTCAAAATCACTCCATTCACTTTCATGGCTAAGGTGGGATCTGAACTCACAGTCTTCTAGTTTCTAGCCTGGTGCCTTAAACACTAAACCAAACATTGGATGTCAACGCACCCTACTCAAAAGTGAGACATACTGAGTTGACGGTGGCTTCATTCAAAGTCAACTTATACAGAATTGCAGACTTAACAGGCCTATATATTGGAAAGGAAAGATGTCCTCTCCTACAGTGTGAGAAAAACATGTAGTTTTATTCATTTTCTTCTCTCTCTCTCTCTCTAAATATTTTACTGCATTTTATACTACTTAACAAAGGAAGATACTTTTAACAACGTGAATTTAGCACAAATGAAACCCTGAGTAACTTTTAGGATTATCCCAAGTTTGAGGAAATTTCAATGAGATTTTTTAAAAAAATGTGGAAGCTTAGCAATGATAGATTCTGGGAGAGAATAGCCAAGAATTCATCCAGTTGGCAACTTCATTTGGAAAATCAACATTTACTTATACTTTAGGCCAGGGGTGTCCAACCTTGGCAACTTTAAGACCTGTGGACTTCAACAACTCCCAGAATTCCCCAACCAGCCTTCTCCTTCTCCTTCTCCTTCTCCTTCTCCTTCTCCTTCTTCTTTTTCTTCTCCCCCGCTCCTCCTCCTCTCCCCCCGCTCCTCCTCCTCTTGCCAAAAACACAAAGTTCACAGTTGCTATTGAACAATTCAAGCATGTAGCTTCCTTAATGATATTGTCCTTTGGGACTTCAAGCATCTCTCTCTGAGTACTCTTAAGTGACTGAGTTCTATTCACACACTTCTCTCTGCTAAATATGGAACTCAGTGAATGAGCTAGAGGATTCTGACCAGCGCTGCTTCCAAAATGTTTCTAGGGAAATTGCTACAGGTAGTTAGAAAGTATATCCATATTATTATGTTCTACATGAATATCTATTGTATCTGAGGGTGACAGTGAGTGAGTGTTATCTACTCCTAGCCATCTGCTGAGCAAGCAATTAGGAAAGGAAAGGCTTTCTGCAACCCACAAAATGCAAAATGGGAACCTACAATAACTAAAGGGCTCCTCTATATTTGTATTTATAAAATAATGCTATTATAAAAAGCAGGCAAATTCCTTATAGGGGGGAAAAACCCTTTTGGTTTATAATGTTAATACCAGGGTTGAAATCCAGCAGGTTCTAACAGGTTCTGGAGAACCGGTAGCGGAAATTTTGAGTAGTTTGGAGAACCGGTAGCAGAAATTTTGAACAGTTCAGAGAACTGGCAAATACCACCTCTAGCTGGCCCCAGAGTGGGGTGGAAATGGAGATTTTGCAATATCCTTCCCCCAGGAGTGGAGTGGGAATGGAGATTTTGCAGTATCCTTCTCATGCCAGGCCCAAGCCACGCCCACCAAGCCACACCATGCCCACAGAACCGGTAGTAAAAAAAATTGGATTTCACCACTGGTTAATACTGTATGGATTTAGTTAAAATGTCACTTCTGTCTCAAAACCCAAGTAACCTGGAATTAACCATGTAAGAAGCAATGTGACGTAAGTCGTAAAGATTCTGGATTTAGAATGGACGCTCCTTTCACCCGTAGGCTGTGTTAATATTAATACTGACTTCAGAAGGGTGATGTCCAGAAGAAGATTGAGTAAAAGTGGTGTCCACCAGTCTACCATAAAACTGACAGAAGAGAATATTTGTAACTCAGGGTTGACATGAGGGGTCCTTGGTGGTCTCTGAGCTTTTTATTTTATTTATTTATTTTGTCAAGCATATATAAGATAACAGGTAAAAGTATAAATATAATATGAGTATAAGAAAAGAGTAAGTAAAAAGGAATATTAGGACAGGGACAGTAGGCACGCTGGGATGAGGCCAGCTTGGTTCTTTTCTTGCAGATGTTTCATTACCCTACTAGATAACATCTCACTGATCACTAGTACTGATGATGTTATCTAGCTGGGTAATGAAATGTACTTCAAGAAAACAATCAAGCTGAGAGAGAACGCCAAGGACCCCATAGCCTAAAACTACGGGGGAGGGGTGAAGTCTGCAGTCTAAAATGATGACCCCTATACAGCCAGAGGCAAAGAACTGTCAAATGGTGCTGCATGTATTTACAGTGTTGAGAGCACATTCAAGATGAAATGACTGGTGTTTCAAATTGTGGTGTAAATTAACACAAAATCATCATGCACGTTAATGTTTCCACTACAGGACAATGTGTTTCCGTAGGGGGGGGTCTAATCCTTTCCATTTATGTTTTATTTCTTCTTCTATTACTTTAGGACACAGCCAGAACATACAAAGAAAATTTCCAGCTGGTAACTGTCACTTAGGCCTTAGCCGTATTTAAAAGAATAGGTACGCAGGTGTAATTAAATCAGTAGGGTTTGCAATTGATTTCAAAATGCATGCTGCCTAGTCGGCAAATATTTCCCAGCAAATGACACACCTCTCGGCAAGGGTGACAGTGGCCCGTTGCGAAATAATGTTCTCAGTTGGTTCTCGTTTGTGAACCACCGGTTGCCAATCTGCAACTTTTGTTTAGAAAGCAAAACGGAAGCGTGCTGCTGGGCAATATGGTCAGGTGCGCCAGCAGCTGTTCCTTCATCCTTTTCTATGAAATTGTTACTGCTGTGGGAAGAAATATCCATCTAGTTCCGTTCCAAGCTGGGAGAAAGACACTGGAAACGTGGAGGCTGATTGGAAAGTTGGTTTAATGACAAACAGAACCACCAGCATTTATGATTCTGGTGCAGCTGACAAAATGGAGTTGAAAGTGGGGGGGCGGGCTTTTATATCTTCTCTTGGACTATGTATTTGAGCTTCCTGTTCCTGTGCAAGAACATGTATTCTATTGGCTGTTGTCAGACTCCCATGGGGCCATGTAGGGGTTATGTAGGGGTCATAGCTGGCTCTACAGGCAAAGTACAAATCCTAGGTGTTTGTCTGAGCTACATTTGGATGAAGTTTGGACTGCTCTGAGGGTGATGCAATGAAGGGGCTTGCATTCTAAAAGGATGTTGGGTAATTCCTATTGTGGCTTAATGGCTTTTGTCCTGTTTTGGCTCTTGGATGAGGGTATTTGCTTATGAATAGAGTTATCTAGATACTTGTCTTCTTTCAATAAGCTCTTTATCTCTTAAGTGCTGACATCTGCTGTGGGCTATTAAGGAAAGTTGGGGTTGTTTTCTGCCTCTAAAAAAAACCACGTTTCTCCCTTAGGGAAGTATAATAATCTGCCTTTTTCAATATTCCTCTAAATATTCCATTCGTCTAGGAGGGGGGTGGCTTCCCACATTGCAAACTCACAAACCAACCTTTGGATACACAGAATCAATGTTGACCTCGTATTTGCACCACACTAGCATCTTTATACAAAATGTGTTTTGTCGAAAGAGAGGAGCAAGTAGACAGAAAGAACAAAAAGACAGAAAGAACGGGGATGGGGAGAGGGAGAGGGAGAGAAGATTACAAACGAGGTTTCTCCCATCAAATTGGCTGCTCAAGAGTTTCCAGGAGGAGAAGTAGATGTTGCAAAATCACCTACCCTGCACTCAGATGGCAGGTCTGAAGACTGGAAATATCTTGGCCAGTCCTTCCTCGTCACTGGTCTGAAGGGGTTTTGAGGCCATCACAGTGGCTTCATTGAGACCACATGGGTGACCTTGTTCTTTCCCTGAAGCTAACCAGGTTTCCTCCATAGCCTAAATTGCTCCACTGTTGCCCTGGGGATGTGGGGTGGGGGTCTTTGTGGTTTCACACAGGACTAATGAATATGAATGATGGGCTATCCCTCTTGATATTTCTTCATACAACTGCTATGCAATATGAATCCCCAATTGAAAATTTAAAACAAACATAATCAAAATTGCTCTATAGCAGGGGTCTTCAAACATGGAAACTTTAAGACTTGAGGACTTCAACTGCCAGAATTTCTCAACCAGTCCTGCTGGTTGGGGACTTCTGGGAGTTGAAGTCCACAAGTCTTAAAGTTGTCAAGTTTGGAGACCCCTGCTACAGAGTTCAAGTCCATACTATGTCTTGAGCTAACATGAATACAGTTAGCTAGATAGATAAATAACAAGATAGAAATGTTACTACTAATGTTAAAAAATTAGGGTATTGTTTTTATATAGCCTCAGGTGCTGTTGGAAGATTTATGTTAAATTTGATTTATGTGATAGCAAGGGTAATCAATGCCAAGCCTCCTGGTTTTAATACGAATTTTTCCAAGGGATCATTTAGCATCCAGAAGATCTTCTGGAAGTCTATAAAAAGCTGATTGTTTGCCTGAGGATTTGTGAAGCTCTGAGTGTTGGTTTGGCAGTCTGTCTGGGCATTTAGGTTCCTCTTATTGTTTTTGTAATTACTTTAAGTGTAAGCTGTCCAGAATCATTCTGAATTAGGTGGCTTTCAAACAAAGGAACCCAGCTATACATAGCACTCAAAGGAGTCTCTAAATCAAGGGTCTCCAACCTTGGCAAGCTGGCTGGGGAATTATTGGAGTTGAAGTCCGCCAGGCTTAAAGTTGCCAAGGTTGGAGACCCCTGCTTTAAGTTCACTAGTGCCAACAAAACTCTTCTCCTTGAAGCAATAAAGTCGCAGGTGCTTCAGATGGCTTGACCCAATGGCTTCCCAAAGTTCTCCCAATTCTGGGACTGCCAGTGAAACAGCCATGCCTCCCAAAACATGGAAGATCTAGAAAGGCGTTTGCAGTAAGAAGACCTCAAGAAGACATAACTGCCTCAGCTCTGTGATGGATGCTTCATTTGCACCAATGTGTTTGGTGAAACACCTGTCAGATGCAAATAACCAGGCACATTTATTGAGTTCAAAGCATAGAAGAGTTTATTATTGCTACCTCTAATACAAGAATCTAGACAACTAACAGTCAAAGCTAAATTGGCTCTAGATAAAGGTCAATGGAATTCACAGGAGAGCCAGAACTTACAGCAGGTCTTCTGTGACAATGCAATGACTCCAATCTTCGGCCCCACCTTCCAGCTCGGCTTGCTCTTCTCCTACAAACTTCCCTTTCAAAGACTTTGTCCATCCTTTATTTTAACGTATCAGTTTTTACAGCTCTACAATTTCTAAGAATAGGAGCAAACATTATGACTTACAGTTTGCTACTTACAGTGATGAATTTTCTTCCTCGGTATAATTTTATCACTTCATTAGGTTTGATACCTGGCTCGAGTGAATCACCATTTTTACTTTGATTTCTAGCTAAATCTCATTAGCTGCTCAAAGTGGAAACACTTACGATGTTCTGTCATGTAGTGCTTGCTCCAAAAAGGAGAAAAAGATACAACATAAGAAAAGGACTCTCTCTTCTAAAATTCTTTTCGAGCCAAACAATTATACCTAATAGCTTGGAGTCAGAACTAATGGCCAGAACTAAATGCGCATATAGTATGTCTGGTTTTTTTTTTATATCGTTACTTTTTTTTAAACATTTATACCATTGTGAAACCAGATGGTAGATGTCAACTGTGTTGGAGAGAGAAGAAAAATGCTATTAAATGCAATTGTTGGCTTCCTTGGCATTTCGGAGAGCATCTAGATGAAATTGATAATCTATTTGTACCAAGAAAATCAAACCAAATTATTAGGAGTGAGTATGGGATATATAAAAAGCTGCATGGAATTAGCTCAGATTTTTTATTTATTTATTTATTTGCTGTTTTCTTTGTTTCTTCACAAAATAATAATGCAGGGACTTTGGGCCCGAACTGTGAAGGGATGAGAATTGACACCTATTACTGACTGCTGAAGTGCAAACCCAATGCATGCAGCATGTACCAGGGTCAGAAAGTCTAATGAACTCCAAGTTCTAGGCTTCTTCCATACAGAGTGTGGATAGCATGTACCAGGGTCAGAAAGTCTAATGAACTCCAAGTTCTAGGCTTCTTCCATACAGAGTGTGGATAAATTGAGCAATTCAAAATTTGAGGTAAGGGTAATCTGGGAAGAAATTTCAGCATCTTCTTACATTGTTATTCGGACGCTAAGTCATGTTGCAAATCTATGGATCATAGCAGCCTTACAATACAGTAACAGAGTTGGAAAAGATCTTGGAGGTCATCTAGTCCAACCCCCTGCTCACGCAAGAGACCTGTACTAGGGATTCGAACTGCTGAACTGCTGACCTTTCTGATCGACAAGCTCAGTGCCTTAGCCACTGAGCCACCTAGTCAGCCAGGCCCCCCTGTTGTCCTCTGTCTCCCAGAGTTTGGCAATGCCCACTGTATCAATGACACTATCTAACCATCCCATCCTCTGCTCTCCCCTTCTCCTTTTGCCTTCCATCTTTCCAAACATTAGGGTCTTTTCCAAGGAGTCCTCTCTTCTCATTTGGTGGCCAAAGTATTTGAGCTTCATCATCAGTATCTGTCTTTTTCAAAGTTGATATCTTTTAGGATTTGACTGATTTGATCTCCTTGCAGTTCAAGGGACTCTCAAGTATCTTCTCCAAGAATAATCTTAGATAAGATAACCTCTATTGTCAATTTCTGTATACACAATGGCACATATCAAAATGAAATTCCAATCTCCACTTTCTAAAGAAACAAATGCTACTCACCCAACAGTGTCACCATCCCAAGGATAAAAATAATAACATAATAATAGAAGTAGTATGCAGAAGTGCCAAGTTATACAAAATGACACCAAAATTTACATACATACAAAACTTACATACTATTTTCTTCTTCTATGTGTTTAAAATGGGCTGTGTAATACATACACACACACAGAGAGAGGGGGGGGAGAGGGAGGGAGGGAGGGAGGGAGGGAGGGAGTGAGAGAGAGAGAGAGAGAGAGAGAGAGAGA
>JANHZT010006225.1:0-17005 GCA_032468215.1 Stegonotus admiraltiensis
TCTGTATGCATCTCCTGCGCATGCACAGCAGAGACCCAAAGACCAGCTGGCTGGCAGGAGACACATGTGCATGCATGGCAGAGCCGAGCTGGGGCAATGGCTCCCATGCCCACAGAGATGGCTCGCATGCTGGCTGCCATCTCTGGCACATGTGCAATAGGTTCGCCATCACTACTATAGGTAATTTTCCAACAGGTCCTGCTGTCAGAGGCAGCAAAACTATTTCCCAACAAGTACAGTCCTAAAGGGAAATCCAGTGAAGGGCAAAGATGCAAGAAAGTGAGCTATCTGTAGTTGGTTGGGTAGTAGTGGAAACCAGGCAGACAAAGAATGAGATAAGAAACGCTAGAGATGTTACCTAGGAGAAGATCAGCACAGCAGGAGATGGCAGCAAATTGCATGGAAGTTTCCAGTGGGATCATTGAGCTTGTGGAACATGATATTCTTCCACACAAAAAGAGGAGGGGGAGGAAGAGGTGGAAGGGGTAGATGGATGCTGGATGAGAACAATGAGACATATACATTAGTAGCTGTGGATGGGAGATCAGCCTGCAAATTGCCAACTTTGCTCAAACATCATGTCACATGAAAATGTATAGGAAGTTTTATGGCATTTTCTGAAAGTATAAATTCTTAGAAAAGCAAAAGTTAATAAAGAAACAATATTGATATCAGACAAATCTCTCAAGACCAATAAACAAGGAAATCATAAACTTCCACTTATAAGCTTCTCTTTCTTTGTTCATCAATTTTCTTAACTCAGATACTTGGGGATACCCAAAAGACTCTCTCCAGATGCTCCCAAAACATAGGAGACCAGAACGAGCAAATTTTTATAGAGAGAGAGGGACTGGGAAGCTGTACATTTCTTTCAGTATTCATAGAGTATATTCCCACTGGTTAGTATTAGTCAATAGTGGTGATTGGACCGACAGTATGGAACTTATCTGAGACTGCCAAAATGGATATTTATTATAACTTATTCAAACCATATGTAAGATCTATGAAGAAGATGTGTTGATGCTATCAGTAAACCCTTTTAAATTGATCGTAAGAAAGGATGCTATTTGTATGCTATGTTTTATTACATAGCATACAAGTAAGCTGATCTAGATTAATGGCTGAGAACTAGATATTCCAATGTTGGAAGAAATGTCCATCTGGGTTCAGTTCCAAGTGGGAAGAAAAGACACTGGAAACATGGAGACTGCTTGGAAAGATGGTTTAATGGTGGACAGGACCACATGGTTTGAGGTCCTGGGCAAAAAGAGCACATGGGTGAGAGAGGGAGAGAGATTTATACCCTCTGTTGGGCTTTGAATTTGCTTCCTGTTCCTGTGGCAAGAAATGTATCCTGATTGGTTGCCAGACTTCCATGCTTGGTTGAATCTTGCTTGGTGATGTAATCTTCCCAGGTGCCATGTGGTGAGATGGGTAGAGGGCTAATCCTATTATGTCCTGAGAATAAAGATCTTTTTGTGTTGTAGATAAACTGGCTCAGCCTTTTGTCTTGTAAATAACCAAAGTATCTGCTGGGGACAGGGAGCTGGAGCTGAGTTTTTGTCTTTAGGTTTCTATTTCTCTTTTAGGGGAAATATTCTGCCTTTTTAATATTTCCTAGAATATTTCATTTTTCTAGGAGAGGGGTGGGTGTGTGGGTTGTTGGGAATTGTAGATCAACAATGTAAGAGAATCAGATATATTCCATGTACACCAGGGTGTCAAACGCACATCATCACAGCAGCATCACGTGATGTATTGGGACTTCCCCCCTCCCCTTCACTAAACCAGGTATGGGCATGGCCAGCGTGTGACGCATCCGGCCCATGGACCAGGAGTTTGATAGCCCATTGCAGTTTAATATACCAATATCAAACTGCACTAATATATTGCAGGTCTTCTGAACATATTCTTTTTCAAAGTATAATCTGGAACTGGCATGCATTGTGCTTAATCTAGTGTTGATTTTTCTAATTAAAACTCCCCCTTAACTTATAATGTCACACACAGTTTGTGTGAATATTCCCCCTTTAAAGAAAACAAAAAAGCTTCATGCTGAGGACTAACTTTAAGTATGTGTGGGTATGTGAAATACCAGGCAGATTTTAATCATACCCACCAAGGACATTATAATCATATATATTTTGTCACTTGGTACAACATCTGAAGGAAGGAGCTGCCAAACTAGCTTAAGGGTAGAGAGAAGGACGTACTGTGCAGTTTTGGTTGCAACATATCAATTGCACATATTTCTTATAAATGACAATTACAAAATAGACCAAAAGCAATGAAATCAGGCTATATTTAGTATTGTCATAATTGCTGATAATTTTTCTCTGTAGTCAAACATTCTTTGGAAGCCCTGTGGTACAAATAAACATGGGACGGTATTTATGCCCATAAATCCTACTTATCTTTTCTGGCATTAGGCATTGTAAAAATTTATTTGGATCGTTAAAATGCAATGCTGATTAAGTTGTATATTTCATCTTTTCCCACAATGTGCCAAAGAAATTATTTGTAAATAGATAAGCTATAAAAATAGAGATGAGGACAAGGTCTTTCTTTTGTATGCTTGTGATACTCAAGTTATTTTCTTATAGGAATATGGAAAAAATGTAACAGGTACCTGCAGTGAGCATCTAACAAACAAGGACACTTCAAATCCATTAAACCAAAAGCTTTCCAGTTGCTTGGAGGAGAAAAAATCTATCTATCTCAGATTCTAATGTGCCCAAAAATATTTATCTGCTTTCTCTCCACAACAGAATATATTTTTTATGAAAAATAAATGATATTGATACAGTCTGTTTAGGATGCAGCCTGCCTCTCCTGAGCCAAACAAATCTCTGTATAATAAACTATATCACTCCCAAATGGTTGCATGTATATTTACAAATTCATTTATGCTAAATCATAATACTAAATCACAGGGAAGGACATGTAATATTGCACAAAATGCCTAGAGTACAAATGTGAAGCTAGTCAAATGACATGAACCATGTTCTGTTTAGATTTTAGTTGCTGTTTGTTCACTTTGTTTCTAGATTTTCTGGTTAAGCTCCTCAGTTGAAAACGATATAAGCAATTTTGACAGTGATTATTCTACAAATTGCCACATCTTTTGAAATCTGCTTAGAATTCAACAAGGCCTTACATATTTTTTTCCAGAGGCTTTTTTTAGAAATATAGGTTATATTTGAGGATCGTGTATGTTTCTATAATTTTAACTTTTCATTTATTTTTGCAATTGAAGGAATTTCTTGAAAAGAGATAGCCTGGTAGTCCGAAGGGAGCTGTGGGAAGCACACTAGCACGTCTGAATGCCAGGGAGAGACCGATTTCAGAAATTCAACTTTAGACTGCATAACTCTTCAAGCATGTGAATACATCCTTCAAGTAATGGTTGTTTGGATATAGTGCAATGTTCTGAGCGCCAATTGCATGTTTTCTGCCCCTTATATCGCTCTAGTGTTAAGAGTGCTACAGACTTACCTGCAGTTGTTTGTTTTGTACATACAATATATATTGTGTATCTTGTGCCATGTTTTCATGTAAAGATAAGAATTGAGAGGTATAAAAATGGAATGTATGAGAACTATTTGAAGCAGACCGTAGATGCAGAAGGGTTTGTTCTGCTAGATTCAGTTTATGCAATACTGAAAAAAAAAAGCCAGTTCTTAAAACACAAAGATGTTTTCAAAGTGAGACATGGTTTCCATGAGAACAGAATGAGGTGACAACACTCAAGTGGAGCAGTATCAGGTGGTAAGAGAACAGTACCAAGCTGGGTAGTTTGTCAGAAGTTATTAAAGTGGAGAGAAACTGTAGTACTTCAAAGCCACTACATAAAATGAGGTACCATGCATGGTGGGTTTCTTGCCTTAATTCTTCTGGAATTCAGACTTAACGTGGCCAACTAGACATTGGGAGTTGTATTGTTTTCAGATGTCAGAGTGACTGAATGAATGAGTGACGGATGCTTTTAATTCGGAAAATAAACAACAACTCTGAATTTGTTTTTATTGTCTTAGCTCAGTGGTAGCAATAGCACTTTGACTTACGTACCACTTCACAGTGCTTTTACAGCCGTCTCTAAGCGGTTTACAGAGTCAGCCTATTGCCCCCAATAATCTGGGTCCTCATTTTACTTACCTCGGAAGGATGAAAGGCTGAGTCAACCTTGACTCAACCAGTGGTAACTCCATTTGAGGCCCCTAAGTCTTAAAATAAGGTTAAACATCCCAAGTTCATTGATGCCAACAAAAAGCAGGTCCTAGCTTGTACAAAGGATGCTTGTGGTGTGGCAATGATGACAAATTAATTATATAATAATAACAATAACAACAATAACTTTATTGTTATTGTACGTGTATACACAGTATACCCATACAACAAAATCCACTTAATACCCAAAGACCAGGTCCGACATACATAACAATCCCAAAACACACTCCCATATTAATTATATGATTGATTGATTAATTAATTAGCATGTATATGCTTTCATTTTGCATACAATTAGGATTCTTTGGGAAGCCAATCTATAATCTTGTAGTATTATATTAGGTGACAGCAAGTAGGACAAGTTAGCCAACCTTTAAAAAACCTTCCCCAAATAACAAAATATTTCACAAAACAAAACAGAACTCAGCTCAATGTATATCTTATGCTGCTAGTAATAAGAGTATGATAAACAAGCAGCAATATAATAATAAAATAAAATAAGCTTTCAAAAATATTGTTTTAAATTACCACCTGAACTGCAATTGATTCGTATATTTTTCAGGACAATGAGTCTAATCATCTGAACAGAGCTATTGAGAATGTGTCATTTCGAATGCTCTGACTTGCTTTTAATCAAATCCCTTCTTGTTTGCCATTGACTGTATTTAGAGAACTGGAATTGTGACTCATGATCAAGGAATCAATCTGAATAAGAAGTCTCCCTCTGGATAGAGATATAAATAACTATGTATTTGGGGGATGATGATGGCTATAAGACTTTTATGTCATTAAATGACTAAAAATTACCAGGAGCAGGCTCTTAATGAATGAAAAAAAAAATATCCCAAATTCCATTTATGAATATTGGTAATTTTTAATTTTTAAAAAAATTTCATTAGGATCATCTAGCAAGAGAACCAGATAAATTTTACAATCTTTTGCTTGAACAGCCAATGTTCCAATTCCAAAGTTCCAGTTCCTAACTTTTAACAATTCTAAAAGCTAAAGTAAAAACTTGCAGTCACTCTTCCATCCATAGTATCAGAAATACAAAATACTACTTTTAGCATTTTTAGTCAGTCATTGAATAGCATTAATTGGTAGCACACTGACTAGACATTTCTTTAAAATAAAACTTCCCTGATGAGGGGAAGAAAAAACTTTTAAAGGTAAAATCAGAAATCCAAGCTTTTGATGCAGCTGTAATTTTGCAATAGAATTTTTACCCTAAAATAATACATAGGAGGAAAACCAAAAATGTATAGTATTCTGATATCTCCTCCTCCTCTTCTTCCTCCTCCTCTTAAAGAGATTTCTCTGGATTTCTAAATACTTGAGAAAATTATCTTGCCAATGCACGTAGTTAAGAGCCATGGTGGCGCAGTGCAGGGGCGGGTTTCAAAACCTCTCGCTATCAGTTCGCATGCACAGAAGCTCTGGGCCAGTGGTGGGTTGCCCCCAGTTTGGACCAGTAGTAAAATTGGTGGGAGGCTCTGCCCACCGACCCGGATGTCATCATAGGTGATCTGTAAGTAGAACCCACCCCGGTCTGTGTGGGCGGATGTCTGACCTGGATGTCATCATAGGTAAAGGTAAGTAGAACCCACCCCGGTTTGGGCGGGCAGGCAGAGCCTGCCGCCGCTGCTGCTACCAGTTCGCCTGATCCAGGGAGAACTGGTAGCAATCCACCACTGGTGCAGTGGTTAGAATGAAGTACTGCAGGCTACTTCTGCTGATCACCAGCTGCCAGCAGTTTGGCAAATTGAATCTCACCAGGCTTAAGGTTGACTCAGCCTTTCATCCTTCCACGGTGGGTAAAATGAGGACCCAGATTGTTGTGGGCAATATGCTGACTCTGTAAACCACTTAGAGGGGGCTGTAAAGCACTGTGCTATTATAGTCGAAGTGCTATTGCTAAAAACTACAATTGCTTTTGGAGGAATGCAATACTTTTATGCCTATATTTGTGTATGGGGAGTGATACAGAAGATATACAAGTGATAACAGAAAGGGTGAGTGGACAGTAGGGACCCAGGCAGTCTACCTCAGGTGGGTGCTTCATGTCTTAAACTTTTCAGCAGATCGATGGTGACTTAGCACCATAAATCAAGGGATTGCCCTGGAAGGCCGCCTAGTAGCTTTAGCTGGTACAGAATACAACAGCAAATGCAGTTCTAAGCACTCTGAAATTTATGTTATAACATAACATGATGTGCCAGCTGCATTTGCTCTCCTTTCATGTGCCTTTTAGCATTGACACTTTCCCTATGAAACAATCTTCCCTGTGAATCTGAGGTCCTGCCCTCTTAGTCTTATGGAAGGCCATGAAGACCTGACTCTTCCCCCAAGCACTGGATGGAGCCAAGATGGGAACTCAGCCCAACATTTGTGTAGGTGCTATAGAATTGTTATGGTGATTTGGACAGAGTGTTACCATTTAAGAAGAAAAAGTACCCCATTCTATAGCTTTTAAAATTTTTTCATGTATAGTGGTCTTATTTTTAACAGGCATGTAAATCTTAAGGGAAAAAAATAGAATCAAAGGTCATCTACTCAAAGTCACTATAAAGTAGTCCAATGTGATTTATTTACAAGTAGCCCTTGACTTATGACAATAATTGAGCACAGAATTATGGTTGTGCCAGACTTACAGTGAGGTAATCATGTGACCAAAATAGATTGATTAATTCCATTGTATCCCATTAGCTCCAATGGGAATTTTTTGCTGGAAACTGGAAGCAAACAGTTTTTCACAAAAAATATTGTAAATTGCGGGCGCATGATTGCAAGCCACTGCAAATGGCCATAAATGCATGTTGGTTGCCAAGTGCCTAAAATTCAATCATACAATCATGGGGGAGGGGGCACTGTGAATCTGGGTCACAAGTACCTTTGATGATTCCATGTGGTTAAGGTAGTTTGTTGGAGATTCTGAGATATTCTTGATGTATGGCAGTGTAATTCCTTTTTTAGGGTTTGTGTTGGTTGTGCTGTATTCGGTTGAGTGGTCAGGGACTTTTTGATAAAGTTGCATGGATATTTCATATATATAGAATTATTGTTAAAAAAACCCACCGGATCAGATGTCTGTTTTATAGCTAGAAAAGCCTAGGAGATAAAACAGCATAAAAGAAGCCATAGAAGCATTTATGTATTACACTTATCTCCTGCTAAAATGGTGCTCAGAATTGCCTGAAATACTAATTTTAATCATAATGAAGCATTCAATCTATGATTGATATCATAGTTTCAACCCTTGAGTATTTTAGGAACTTTTCACAATGTTCACACCAGTTTGATTTGTAAAGTTGGGTCCGTTGCAAAATGTCTCTGGCCATGTGATTGTGAATTTTGATGTTCCCTGAAGCTTCCCACAAACAAATTCAGTGGGGAAACCACCAGGAAGTCAGAAGTTGCTCTGCCTCCCACTGATTTTTTGGCCATCTGTGGTTATTCTGTTTATCTCTTAAAGAAGTAAATATTGACTTAAAATTGAAGTTGGTTTGCCACTACAGTTATTTATGATACATACGCTTCTGAGATTATGATAATTTGACCACCTGGCATTAGGGCAAAAGATATACAATCAGGCTAAAATTTAATGTCCGTTATAGGCCAAAAGTGCCCATTAACGAGACTACTTTTTTCTCAGGAGTTGACCTAATGGGTCAAAGGGTTATCTGGTAATTATTAAAAATTAAGGATCAGTCCCAGCTCCAATTTGCTACCTAAAATGCAGATCATTCCGTACACAGAATGAAAGTCCAGCTATTTTAAGTGATAAGCATGAATTTGTCCATTGTTGCTTTCTGCCACATTATATATTGCCCATGGATTCCAATTTTCTTATTGTTCTTTAGATCCTGGATTTCTCTATTGTTGAACTCAATCTTCCTGCATAAACACCACCTTACTATTCTTTATAGCCATACTGTAGGGTGGTTTGACTGTGCTTTTTTTGTGGGAAGGTTTGACAATGTGCTTTGGGGGGGAGGGTTAAAAATAGCAATGTTATTATTTAAGAGCTTCTGTTAGGTGAGGAAGACAGCTTGTAAAAGGTCAAAATCACAGTCACTACTGACAGGTAGAAATGTTCTCTCTCTCTCTCTCTCTCTTTAGAGAGAGGCTTACATTTGCATTTAGTGAAAATTCTAAAAGCTTTTACAGACCATCTTGGTGTGTAGGCTTCAAATTAAAGAAGATTACTGCCTTGTGGGAAGGAGCTGCATATACTGTATACTGTTTCTCAATGTAGAGCCAGTTATTATGGACCAATAGCCTTTTTGAGATTGGATGGCTTTGAAAAAGTACCCTATGATCTCATCCTCCATCCCATGATCTCCCAAAACCTGCAAATAAGAGATATACAATACCTATAATCATTGTTGTTCATGCACAGGTCATTTTGTGGAACAGGAATCACAGCACACATTGTGTTCTCTGTGCAGTTATACTTTGATTAGCAACATGTTTAGAGTGTCTCTATTTTATTTAGAAAGCAGCTTTCAGAGATTTAGCAACCATTTTTTTAAAAAAGAAAAACAAATCTATAAATGGTGTTTCTCTACATTCTGCACAGATTATTTGAACACAAATTTGGCATCAGAAATGATAACAGGGAGAGAGCAGTGGGAGAGATTTCACCCTCCTATTACTAAATTGTTGCCTTTTTCCCCCGAATCAAGCATAAAATAGCAGAATTAAATGTATTTAAGTATTCTGTCCATTTGGAATTATAATAATTATAACATCTATAGTTAATAATATAATATTATAAGTATTAAGAATGATACTGTTGTTAATACTTATGTCTGTTGTGAATGGTCACACATTTGAAGATATTAATTTGCACAAAATGATTACCCAGAATACAATATCTCTTTTGTAGATATTGTCATTCTATGACCAAATAAATAAATTGTATTATGGATTAATAATGTGGTAGTTCACATACTGTGTTTCTCCGAAAATAAGACCCTGTCTTATATTTTTTTTGAACCCTGAAATAAGTGCTTGGCCGTATTGCCATGCACTCAAAAGCCCAATTGGGCTTATTATCAGGGGATGTCTTATTTTGGAGGAAACAGGGTATTCCTCCATGCTAAGACTAGAGCTCAGTTCCTACAACAAAGTGAATCATCAATTATCTAGTAGTAGAGGTGTAGCAAACTGTTCGGTTGTGTGTATCCAACATTGCCTCTGACCCAATGTTTATATTTTCTCCTAAGTTGTTTTTATTGAGTAGAATATTTTTAGTTTCTAATGCTGTGGGACCCTGTCTTTAATAATTAGCATTAGAACAAATTTATTAAGCAGCATAAGACCTTTTGTGGTTCAGGAAATATTATCCTCTTGCTGCTTTATATGCTTGCTCTTTTGGGTCAAGTCATCCGCTAGAGGCTATTGGCCTAGTTCAGTTCATATCTCATATCTTTTCCATGAAGCCTGTGGCGCCTCTTTTTATGATGACCTTTTTAAATCTCTACCTCTGTCTAATATCTGTATGGATTTTTATTTTGTAACAGAGCTTTGCTGTTTCTTGCAAACCACCTTGGAATATATGGGGAAAGAAATGGTAATCAATGAGCTGAGTTGATATCTAAGGCTAAATCTGAGCATATGAATGTTGCTGCTATTCTTTGAATCCAATTTTTCTTTCTGCTGCTCTGCTCCATTGCTTACAAACAGATCTTTAGATGGTAAGCTTCTTGGAGTAGGGAATCCTACTCCTGTTGGACTGAACCAAAATTCTATGCATGATACTGAAGTTGCGTAAATATGACAAATTCATCAGAAATAAAATGACATCACCATGTATGTCCTTCTAACATCAGTGATTGCTGTGTATAACAAGTCATACACTTTCAGTATAGTTACTTTTACATTTCAATGCTAGAAAATGTGAAATGTAAGGTATCTATCTTTTTAATGTTGCTGGGTATTTTTTTTTTTTGGTCAAAGTTATCTTCCTGTCTGAAAAGATAAATTAGTCTGGCAATCATTCTTATAATGGCTTTCTGTCTAGGAAAGTCTGCAGTCATCATAACTAAAATTTGCTTACTTTGAAGGAAATTTGGCATGTACCAATACAGGAAAATGTGTGAAGGGTCCTAAAATATGTCTATTATTATCTAATTACAAGTCATTGTTTAATTAAGTTCCACTAAGGAAGTTTGACATCTTTAGCTGTTAGAATTTGCCAGTTTGATAAGAGTCTACTTTTTATATACACTAGTTATATTATTCTTTTCTGTTATTCTATTTATGTGCTATTGTTACAGATGTCTGCAATTAAAAAGTAGATGTTGTCTTTATTGTTAGCAAACCTAAGAAAAGATTGGAGCCCAAGCTATACCATTGTCAAAGACAGATGAATTCTTTCACTCCACTCCCTATGTTCCCTCCTTTGCAAAATGTAAAGTCGAATATATGGTTAGATATAATATTCACATTCATTCAAAATACTCTATTCTTTTTTTAAAATTCTAAAAATTTTCAATGCTTTGGATTTGGGTTTTATTCCAAACAGCACCTCAGAACATAGCAGTTTTCTGTGGAGTGACATTTGTTCATTTATGGTTTCATTTGTGACATTGCATAGAATTATACCACAATGCCTGCTACTCAAAAAGGTTGCTGAACTCAACTCCAATCAGAAGATTCATTTAAGCTTTTTTCAGCTTAATATAAAAAACGGAGCAACCAATAACTAATGAAAGTTGCAATAGTGCAATGATAATTTAAGAGATATGATAATGACAAATAATAATTATAGCAAAAGATTTACCCAAAATTATTTATTTATTTTATACACAATTAACAAAACAATCTTTCACCATAAAAAACAGAAAAGAAACAACCCCAAAAGAAACTAACATTATAAACTATGAAAGAAATGAAAGAAGAAGAACAATCTACCTCGTATTTTATACTTATGCCTAGTTACTGGATCACTTATTTAAATATAAATGAAGATAAATTTCATTTTATTTCATTCATATCTAAATAAAATTAAACCAGTTCATATGATTACCCAAACGATTAATTAAAATGCATTTAATAATTTCCCCTACTTTCATGATAAAAATTTCCATTTAGTAGTCGTCCCAGGAGGGCATCGCTTAAGACTTTTGAAGGAAATGTACTTAGAAACAAAAAAAAGGCAGAATTTAGATTAATAGTGAAGGCATTAAATCAATGAATTATTAAAGGGAATATTCTGCCTCTACTCTCAGCTGCCTTGGTAGGCATGTGAAGTTTCTATGTGTATAATTTTCTTCTTACTTTCAGTAGAGAAATTAGCTCTGCAGGCATTTGACATAGAACTGACTCTTTCACTGAAGTGAACAGTGAAATCTGTAAAGGCCAGGCCAATCCCTATCATAATGTACATAAGACGAAAGAGAAGGATGGATCCACAGACAACAAAATAAGCATGTGTAAGATGGCTTCCAATGAATTTGTTATGAAAATGTGATATTAGCACTGTTTGGGAGAAGGAAATGAAGAGACAGGTAAGCAGTCTTCATTCCATGAGATAAACAACCTATGGTGCGTCACATATTATTAAATCCAATCCCAGCATTTATAAGAACCATTGCCACCAGCAAGATACGCTGAAGATTTTCCACAATAACTAACACCAGTTCTTGAAGATTACAAGTATGATCTCCATCAGGCTACCTGAGAATGCCTATTGCATTTTTGCATGCTGGGAGAGTGATTTTCATCATTGCTCATACACACTAGACCTAATCTTATTATTATAGCATGCAATAAACTCACCAGCATTTCATTGATCCCATGCTGGTCAATTTATTTCTTTTTATCTTTCAGTTCATGTTTAAATATAACTACTGAAAGCATTCTGCAGACTTAACCTACTTGATATGCTTTTTGCTAGGACTGCAAATCCCAGACTTTCCAGCCAACAGAAAATTGGGAGTTGTATACATCTGAAGGCTGCCAGGAAAAATTAGCAAACTTAGCAAAGTGAAAATCTTTTACTACTGATAATGAAAGACAATAATACTTTATGACCCAACATAAATTTCACACTGCAGTAAAGTCTGATGAGTACTTTAATAACAGTCACTAAGGAAATGCATGCTCTTTTCTAGATGATAGATAGATAGATAGATAGATAGATAGATAGATAGATAGATAGATAGATAGATGGATGGATGGATGGATGGATGGATAGATGGATGGATGGATGGACGGACGGACAGGCAGACAGACAGACAGACAGACAGACAGAAAGGCAGACAGACATTAGATAGAAATAGAGATTCAGATTTAGATGATTTATATCCTCGACAGAATACGTTAGAAGGTATCAAATACAATAAAACAAGGAAATATGGACAAAATGAAAATCAGAGACCCATGATTCTAAACTGTATTTTGGATTTTGGGAATCAGGATGATCTCCAAATCCAACAGAAGAAAATTTGGCCACTTTCTGATCAATCAATCTGAGATCTAACTAAATCTTGCTATCTCTATGAAATAGTTCATTCTATCCATTAGAAAGTAATTGTAATATCGGGAGTGGGGGGAGTAATAACTCTTTGGTTCATGTTGACAGAAAAAAACAGTATATGTTGCCACCCAAAATTAAATTTCTATCATTCAGATTTATCGATGAATGATATGTCAGGCCCAAAACCAAGGGAGACATATGGAGATTCTTCTAAACCGAGTTCTTTTATTGTTTCATACTATGACAAAACCTTGCCAGATTCTAATATCTACAATATGCCCTGTGAACTGTTAGAAAGGAGCTGTCTTCACCCTCTTTCTCTCACACATAATATCTGGACTGACTTCCCTCTTACTCTTCTGGAATGCATCCCTCCTTCCTAGGTATCCATCTCCTTACTATATTCCATCACTTTATCACATAACCCATTTACTTGTCAGCTGCCTTAAAAAATAGTGGTATCTTTCAGCAGGATATGCCTATCAGTTCAAAATTAAATGAAGTTGCTGCAAGGATGTAAACCATGAAAGTCAAGGCTGTCTGCACATCTGTTTTTATTCATGGCAGGTTCTGAATTAATAAACAACTAGCCAATAATAACATTTTATGTTTTAGAAGGTATGGAGAGATTGTGGCATATGAGCCAATATGGAAAAGGTTTCCTTGATGTTGATAGAGGACCATAAAGTAATCTTGAACCTTGATTTTTAGGGCCACTGGAGAGTGTGAAATCATTTTTTTATGTTTAACAGTGGTAGTTATAAAAGAAATATGTTTGAAAACTGTATCTGGGGAAATATTACAATTGTCATATTTTCCCCATAAATTATTATTATATATGGTGCATACATCCCTTGCATGCTAGCTCCATAAAAAAAATCTGAACAATGAACATCAATAAAAAACAACCAGCAATGTAACAATTATGTTATAAAATTAATTGACTAATAACCAGTATAAGAAAATCCAGTTATACCAATAACTGATAGCTAGCAATTTAGTCTCATAACTATTAAACTACCCAAAAAATATGACCTAAACTTCATGACTAAGACCCCCTAAAAGCGAGATCCCTTCAACTGAATTTAAACAGAACAATGAACTAAATTAGCACTGGCATGAATGGGGTCTATCACTGTGGCTGCGCCTCTAAATACTATATATAAATAAAAATCTCAGCACAATTTTATTCTCTAAAGAATTGTGAGGTTTAGCGTTGGAAAATAAGAATATTTTTAAAAATGGAAACTAAGGTACAGAGCTTCCTTAGGTTAGTGACTACCTATTTGTTGCCAAAAGCCTATGTAGAGAAAAAAGCCATAAAATGCAGCAATGGCTTAATTCTAAAGTATAATTGCTAAATTTCAGATAAAAAAACCAATTAAAATAAGACATTCTTGTTAAATAAGAAGCCACAATCATTTATTTGGATAAGGGATAATTACCAGACATAATTCTTGCAAGAAGCTATTGATAGAATTTAATCAAAATATTATTAGTCTAAACAATGCTTGGTGGTGGGGGCGGGGGATTGTTCAGATATTTCTCAAAAATTTAAGAAAGTTAAATTAAATTTTAATATTGAACAATTTTTCTGTGTATGACTGTCAAAAATCTGACTTTGAATTTTGTACCTCTTTGAATCAGTCAACAAGAACAAAAATTGAAACAATTAACGATAGCATCATGTCTATCTTGGAGCACTTAATTTATAGATGCGTTGAATTTGTAGATTTGTACCTTATTTAACATTCTGATTAAATATTTAACCCAAAGTGGAAATTACAATCAATTTGTGAACATTATGAGCTGGCCAGTTTTGGAGACAACATCCTTACCACCACCACAACTCGTGTAGTTTTGGTGCTTCACCCAGTTCAATGCTGCTTTGTCTTACAAAACAAAACCAGAAGCTCTCTCTTCTAATCTTCCTTTTTTCCATTCTAAGTTGCTTTTCGGAAGATGCTTCTGAAAGTAAGATGGAAGCTAAGTGTTACAACAACTCTGTAAATCTCTTAAATTGTAAAAAAAAAATTGAAAGAAAAATGCTTGATTTTGCTGCCTAGATATGGGCATAGGACAGTAAGAAAGAAATGCCAGGAGCCAAATGAGAGAAAGAAAAACTGGAAGAGGGCTCTGTTTTTTTCATTCCGATAATTACAATGGCCAAATTAATACATAGGACAAAACAATTATAAACTATTATTATAGGAAATTCAGTTTGGCTTTTATTATGATTTGTAAATCAAGCTGCAACATAGTACAACAAATTGAAACAAATAAATATTTGAAATGCCTTACTCAAAAACAGTTACAAAAATTATCTATATGTATTTGGGTGCACAAAGAGTGTCCTTATGTGGGAGTAGGTTGGGGAATCAGATATGGACAGCACAGTGCAATCCTAGCCAAAAATAAGTGTCCATGACTTTAATGAGACTCTTGGATGAGTAAAAATTACTGAAGAGAACAAAAAAAAGCAAGTGAAAACTTAGGAAAACCACGTTGTGGACTGTGTATTTTGCCAGAAATATTTGAATTTACTATATCTCATCAACAATGGAGAAGAAAGGAGAAGATACGGTATAAGAATTTTCTCTTTTATAATGTGTTGACTCTTCAACATTACATTGCCATTGTTCAATCTGTTTCCATTATATTTATAGCACAGGGTGTAAGATTTTACAACATGAATAGCTCCCTCAATGGCAATTTAATGGATACCTCTTTTGTCTTACTGATGCAATACATAGTAAAGTATCATTGATTAATCCAAGAGGTACACTTTGTTTGTCCTTTAAAGCCAAGTTTAAAATATTAATCTACAAGCCACCAAAATAAAACTAGTTTGAAAACTAGGTTCTAGGTAAGTTGACAAAAGAAAAGACTCTCAATATTTGAGATATGAAATACTGTGTTTATTATTTTATTTTATTATTTTATTTTTATTTCATATATTAAATTTGTTGCTGCCCATCTCACCAAGAAATATTTTGAGGAGTCAGACTTTAAAGTTCTCATTAGACATGCTATCTTCTATCACTGAAATATTTCAAGCCCAAAACAGAAGAGGATACTCAACTTTTTATCTCTTTGGGTAGCATGTATTTAGCTCCTTCCTGAATGTGTGAAGATAATTTCAGCTTTGGCACTAGCTGTGACCAAGTAGGGTGGAATTAGAGTTATGATTAGGGATTCAGGAAATTGAGGATTGTCAGGGGAAACTCTATTTGTAAGGTATGGGGATCAACAAATTCCTGCTCTGTAGCTGCTTCCTTGCCTATGCAATTTGAGGTTTGCAACTGAATCCTGGGGGGTTTCATACTACCACCCCTTGGCCTGGACTCAGAGGCAGCCCAGAGATTCAAGGCCACTATGAGAAACATGGGCCTGACTTAGATTATTTCAAGGTCTAAACCATATAGGGCATTACATGCTGGAGTTGAGAGATATTACCATCAGTCCCTTGGCATGGACAGACATCTTGGAGTTTACCACAGCACTCCCAGAAGAAAGCTAGGCCTAGTCAATCATTCGTCCTCTATGGTCCTTACTGGATTTCAGAGGAAACTTTGCGCTTGCCTCTGATATATGGTTTGACTCAGGCTTTTATCATCACTTCAAATTAGATTTGAAGTTCAGCCTTAGATCAGATCAGTGCCTATGTAGACTCTCACCAGAGTGTTCACTGGTTTAAGAGAACCTTTGGAGGATGAAGTAGCAGATGCCTGGAGCACTGCTGGAGGAAAACCAGGAGTAAACCCAAATGGACATAAGTAGGAGCCTCTTTTGTGGCGTCAAGAAAGACAAAACAGTTATTTCTTCCTTCTTATTGTACCCTCCAACTATCAATCCAAAGCCTTCTTCCAAGTGAGCCAATCCCTCTTGGATCAAGAAGGCATGGAGGAGTATCTGCATGGTAGAAGGGATGTTAATAATATGGAGCCACTTCACAAATTCACTCATCTCATGGAGTCCATAGGCTTGATGGCACAATAAAATCTTAAGGAATCGTTGGAAGCTGAGAAATGATGAGGCCAACCTTACATTGGGGTGGGGGAGAGATAAATTTCCACAAGGTAAGCATCACTACATAAAACTAGGGCCTACCAAATACAGCTATGTCACCAATTGAACCTGTAACATGCCTTCTCTATTATTAGGTAAAACAGGCAGAGGAAATTTGGGATAGGGGGTCCCAGGCAGGGCTGACATTAGCAGGTTCTGACAGGTTCTGGAGAACTGGTAGCAGAAATTTTGAGTAGTTTGGAGAACCAGCAAATACCACCTCTG
>JANHZT010006225.1:37706-50376 GCA_032468215.1 Stegonotus admiraltiensis
GAATAGAATAGAATAGAATAGAATAGAATAGAATAGAATAGAATAGAATAGAATAGAATAGAATAGAATAGAACAAGGTATCAAGGTATCAGAGAAGGTATCAGTGGTGGTGGGCAGAGAGGAAGATTGTTACAAATGGAGATTGAGGTCTGCAAAATTCCATGGATGAGTCAGGGTGATTGTATGAATAACAGCCTCATCTGGTAATGCCCATAAGATGCTTTAGCAAAAACTGATACTTGACTGAGTTTAACAGTCTGTTAGGACTAGTTCCTTGTGTTACATTTTGTGGCACGTGGTAGGGCATATGGACAAATAACTCACAAACTGAAGCTATCATATTCTAGAAAGAATATAATATTGACATTCAAATATGGGCAGTAAATTAAAGCATCTCAACTGGTCTGCAGGAACATATGCCTGCCAGAAAAGCAAATGTAGTACTTATGGACTTGTCAATTAAACAACTCGTAGTGATTTTTATTATTATTATTTAGTTATTTAACTTCTAAATTTAAATATACTGTGAATGTTTTAATATTTTTCTTCTATCAAGCGAGCTATCAAAAGTCACCAGATTGTAGCAGGATATAAATAAATACACTGCTTCTAGATCTGCTGAAAATTGAACATGGTTTTTCTTCTGCCTGTTTTGCTGCATTGTTTCTTTTATTGACATAGCTTAGATACTTTCTTTCTTTTCTCTAGGGATACTTGCTGATTCTAGATCTTGGAAGCCACTGATGTGAATTCATTGGTGTCACCATGACTGAAGCCTTCATTTCGGCTGTCCTGAATTTGACTGAAACCCACGCATTGGCTAACAATGTGACCAGCAATGCCACTAACAAGTGTTCCTTGACCAAAACCGGTTTTCAGTTCTATTACTTGCCAGCAGTCTACATCGTAGTCTTCATCACTGGATTCCTAGGCAACAGCGTGGCCATCTGGATGTTTGTCTTCCACATGAGGCCATGGAGTGGCATCTCAGTTTACATGTTCAACTTGGCCCTAGCAGACTTCTTGTACGTCCTGACCCTCCCTGCCCTAATATTCTACTACTTCAATCAAACGGACTGGATCTTTGGAGACTTCATGTGCAAGCTGCAGAGATTTATCTTTCATGTCAATCTATATGGAAGCATCTTATTCCTCACATGCATCAGTGTGCACAGATACACTGGTGTGGTGCATCCTTTGAAATCACTGGGGAGACTGAAAAAAAAGAATGCTGTTTACATCAGCGCCCTAGTCTGGTTTATTGTGGTGGTGGGAATCTCTCCCATCTTCTTTTTCTCTGGGACTGAAGTAAGGAAAGTCAAAACCATGGCATGCTATGACACAACCGTAGACAATTACCTGCGTAGCTACTTTATTTACAGCATGTGCACCACTGTCTTCTTGTTTTGCATCCCGTTCATTCTGATCCTCGGTTGCTATGGATTAATCGTGAAAGCACTGATTTACAAAGATTTAGACAATTCCCCGCTTAGGAGGAAATCAATTTACTTGGTTATTATAGTGTTGGCTGTATTTGCTGTGTCTTATCTTCCTTTCCACGTGATGAAAAACTTGAATCTACGCGCCCGGCTGGATTTTCAGACTCCGGAAATGTGTGCGTTTAACAACAGGGTTTATGCTACCTACCAAGTAACTCGAGGGCTAGCGAGTCTCAACAGCTGCGTGGATCCTATTTTATATTTTTTGGCTGGAGACACTTTTCGGAGAAAGCTCTCCAGGGCAACTCGGAAAGCCTCAAGAAGGAGTGAGCTCAATGTGCAATCCAAAAGTGAGGATATGACTCTGAGTATTTTATCTGAGTGCAAACAAAATGGAGACACAAGCTTATGAATGGTTCCTTGCCCTTCCTTTCCCTGCTTTTTTCTTTTTCGCAAACACTCTCTATCCTTTGCCATCCTAACTTTTAATTCTTACAATACTGATTTTGTGCATTAAAAAAAGCCCAAACCATAACCAGTGAAGAACATGTGTGCATATGTTTGTGTGTGTGTATGTGTGTTGAACTATCTTCTAGTTGCCTAAAAGACTTGGACGAAACTAAGTGAAATTTAAATACTTTTAAAGGAAAAAATGAGAAAAGGGTCTAAAATATTAATTTAATGGATACCGTGGTGGCATGTACAATTTAAAGAGAGAAAGGATTAGGAGCCTCTTTCCCTATATACAACCACATCCTTGACTTAAAAACCTGAGAAATCAAATAGTTGTGTAAGGTCCAACTCTACTCTTCTATCTCCAAATCTCTTCCTTGCTCATTGCTGTGGTCATAGGAAGGGAAGGATGATCTATGACTGCCAGCCCCATTAGGAGCTAATGCAAAATCCTCAAGAATATTATAGCTCATTACATTCATTTAAAAGAACAAAAGCCCTTCCAGGAATGCCAAGCAGTTGCCATACTTTACTTAACCAATAAGAAATAAGCCTGCTCTTCTTTATTTTATTATAGTTGATTTTGGTTTCATAATTAACTCAATGCATATTAGCCAGTTTGAATTTATTACTTTTTATATTGATTTGGGGTACTTTCCCAGTGTGCTTGTAAGTTCCTTTATTGTAGCAATTCTGGATAGAGAATTAAATTTCTGTGCACTTTATCATTTTGGATTCTTACTGAGAATCCATTATCATTTATTTTGTGATTTGTTCTAGCTGACCTATCAAAGCAGATAACGTTCCCTCCCAAGTCTGGATCAATGTAGAAAGTAGAACTTTGTAGCACTTTGGATTTGATTCCAAGAAGGTATTTCAAAACAAGTTCCCACAAATGAGCTGACTACTTTTAAGACTTGCAAAATGGAGCTATGGTTGGGTTCTGCACACTCAAAACATCTTTATGGATGGTCATTGCATGGTCCTATCAAATAGTCATTCCCAATCTGGTGTCCTTAGGCAGCTACCCCAAGAATGGTTACCTAATACATCTGGAAGCTTCCATAATAGCACAGGTTGATGTGAATGTAAATAGTATATATTATAGGATAATAGAGTATCATTCACTTACCCACTATCACATACAGGGTTTGGGATTTAGCATATGCTGGAAAATGTGAGTTGACAGTTCTGCCTATATAGCTGTGATGGCGAACCAATGGCACACATGCCAGAGGTAGCATGCAGAGCCCTCTCTGTGGGCCCGCATGCCGTCGCCAGCTGCTCTTCCAGGTTCTTCATGCGAAGACCAGCTGGCTGGCACCCATGTGCGCAATAGAACCCAGAAAAGAGCAACTGGCCAGTGTGCATGTGCAAAACTGAACCTGGAAGAGCCGCTGGCCACTGTGTGCATGTGCACCGGACAGCTGCTCTTTTTGGGTTTCGGCGCTCCTGCGTCCATGTATTTGTGCGCTTCAAAGGGTAGCTGTCATCGCTATATAAAATGAAATCTAAATTCTTTGCTTTTGGTTGATAATACTGATAATAATACTGATATGGCTAGGACTGGGGAAATCCGGTTGAACTCTTGATACGTCTTTCCCACACGCCTTGTTATTTATTTGCCGGTGGAAATGTTCATATGAATATAAATCCTGTTAGCAACACAAAAATTGGACATAACTACTTTTCTGTTGTTTAGCCCACTGTGTGTGTTATTTTCAGAAGACACGTCCTCAAAGCCTTTAAAAATCTTTCACCGTAGCAAATATAGCATATCTCCTCCACTTAAGAGATGTAATTCCTATTCGGCAATTTAGATCATTGCCTAATTTTGGAGTTGGTCTCAGTTTTTCACTGGATAAAATAATGAAGCTTATCTAACAGGCTATATTTTTGACAGCATAAAGACAGGCATTTGATTTATTTTTAGGTTTAATTTGCTCGTGTTAATCTAAAGCACTTTGCATGACAACAGCTGTTTTTCAGGCAAATTGTTTACTTCTCTAGTATATGCTTTAGGTTTTTTTTCCCCTCTCCCCAGAACAAACAAAAACTGCCATTGCTTTTGATTACTGGAAAAAACATGCACATCATTTAAATTTATATAAGGTTTCACATTTGAGGAATTTAGGAATTAATGCAGTCAGAGGGAGAAAAGGTTTGTTTATTTGAAAATAGGAAATCCAGTTCACGTAGGCTGCCTACATGGCTCTGCCCCATCTGATTTAGATCTATAAAGAGGAATGCATGAACAGTGATAGGGCAACAAGGCAGCATGCCAGCTGAGGAATTCTGGGAATTGAGGTCCACACATCTCTGTTGCTGAGGTTGAAAACACTGGGTTAAATGCTTGAATAGGGTTCTTCCATATCGTCATATGTGAATGTGTTTGAATTAGTTCTTAATCAGTCCTTCATTTCCAACTTATGTGGGTTTTAAACTCTTAAGGGCATGCTTGAATTTGTTTACATTCAATTTTTTAACCATTAAACAGCATGGATTTTAAAATAGATAGGGCGTTAATCTCTATATGAGCTGTCAATATCTAATGCACACTTTGACAGATCCATTTTAGTGGTAGTATCTAATTACTGGAAATCATTATTGTGGGAGTTCCACTGACTATCTTTTTCATTAGTTTCAAGTTGATAGGTGAAGATCTTTGTGTTTACATAGTTTTATTTTTTAATGTAACCTTTCTGTCTACATAGTTTTCAACCCATATATCTCTGCAATTAGTTTTCATTCTATTATATTGGCTTCTGCTTTTTAACTAGTTCATTTTTTCAGCCTGCTTGTTGTTTTCTTGCATTTTTGCGATGTGCTCAATTTAGACTTATAAAACTGGGCTACCAGACTTGGACTGCAAAGCTCTGGACATGCATGAGATAACAAGAAATAGACCCATAAAACAACTTCTTTGCTACAATCTAGTGGTTGTCCATATGTTTGCTGTTATAAATACAGCATTTAATTAATTTTTATCCTCTTCAAGAAAACATTCATTCATACCAAGGTGTCATGTATATATCAGATAGGGCAGAGTATAATTGTAGAAAAGAAGAATATAAAGGAAAAGCCATCTAAACTAGGTCAAGAGCAACGTATTATGTTGCATTTACATTTAACAAGCACATCCTTAAAATGGGAACTTGGAAAACAAACAATTTTAACCAGTTATATTTACATATATTAATATTCTACAATATATCTGAAAAACATTTGCTCTAGGAACCAATGTTTTAAATTGGTTTATTTATAATTTTTTTGTGTACCAAATGAACAAGATGTATAATCCTGTAAATGGTTTTAGCAAGTCCTGACAGAAATCCATAATTTACAAAGAATTATAAAGAATCTATTTTCATCTTATTCATACCCAGTAGTTTGCATATGAGAAAGAATTGCTCTAAAAGTCTCTTGGCAAAGCTTCAAAACATCTCAAAGATAAATGAAATTCTACGGAATCTGCAAAATCTATTTATTTTACATATTAACAGAAGAAAGAAATATGTTGTGTTATGAATTTCAGAATGCTTCTTGTTTCTCCATCAAAAACTGAATTGGGTATTTATGAGCTAAGGCATTTTTCTCCAACTTAGTGCTAAAATAAGTTTCTCCATCAAGCCATGGCAACATGGCTATTGGCTATCTTGTCCAAGAAAGATGGGTTGAGTGGGAAGTAGAGGCCAGTACACCTGAAAGCATCAGAGCAGAAGAAAGTTAATTTCTATATAACAGCATGTAATTATAGGGTATAATCATGTGATTTATTACTTGAAAGTAAACCCCAATGAAACTTACATCTGAATCAAAATTCCACTTAAAAACAATTTTAAATCTATTCTACAAAGATTGAACTATATAAAATGCAGCTGCTTAAGGCCAGAATTCAAACATTGTTGCATATGCAAGGCAAACTATTTCTTAACAGGCCAATTCAAATGAATTGAAAAGTCAATACATTTGGAATAAATAAATGACATTTTTAAATGTCTTTTTATGATTAACCAGTTATATTAAAGCCTCTTTTGAGTATCAGCAGGAAGTGAAATATCTTCTGCCATCCCTGTGGCATTGAGAACTGTGATATTTTTTAACTGAGACATGGCTTGTTGAACATAGCAATTGAATTAAGAACAGAATTATAGAATCGGCTTTTCTAAAATCTTTTAATTGATTTGCTCTTTACAAATGCATTTTAACTTTCACATATCATATTCCATTTTTCTTAGTTTGGCTATTTAATAGATGGACATTCAGGAAGTTAAAAGTTTCCCAAGTCTATTGTAACTTGCTAAATTCTGGCAAAATGTTTGAAATTCTGCAGCAAGATTGTTCAGAATTCCTTTGTTTTCATTTGTTCATTAAAACTCAATGTGGCAACGATGATTCTCTTCTGGAGGTAGATTTCAACCATCTTTTGGATTAGGTCTTATATGAGCCAGAAAGATTGTTTATATACCAAAGAATCATTACAACCCAACATCAAGGGGAAAAAAGTAGTTACATTTTGAGTGATAGGACTGAACCTCTTAAAAACTGTCAAAAATAACAAAAAAGGAGTCAAGCAGATTATCTTAATATAATAGGACATTTCCTAATTTCTGGGTGGTGTTGGTACGAATCAAGAATCACCACCTAGAGTTCAGATGTAGCCTGCTGGCATTTTTCTCATATGGGGATCTCAGGAAAATATAAATTAAGTTTATTTAATAGATTTAAGATTCTTTAAGAAGATGATATAATTCATTCCTCCAAGAAGATTGGTATAATTAGAGAGAATGCTTTTTGCTCATGTTTTAAGATCACTGCTCACCTCTGCCAAATTAAATTGGCTTCTAAAATCTGACCTAATTTCAGAAACAGCTTCTTATTGAATGCAGTTAAAAATAAGAAAAGACAGAGGACATACCTTTTGCCTTAGCTGTTAATTGAATGCTCAAGACCTGCTTGATTTTTACTTTTTTTTACAGGGCCAGATCTTGATCCATCTTTGGAAAGAATGTGATTCCAAGATTACAAAGTAAAACATGGCAATGCTAAGTAGGATCCTTACTTCAAACAATTTTGTGGGATTAGCAAATCCCTGGATGGGTATAGTACTGAATTATAGAACTAGAACAGGCCATTTAGATTCCCGAAAGCAATTATTAACGCTCAGTGCAGAATCCAGATTATGGTATCTGTGACAGATGGCTATTCATTAAAGTTGTGCGTGCGAAAAAAAATGGTTTGGATGAAGTACTTCAGGCATTATATAAGTAGAGCTCTTCTCCATTCATCCAATGAAGAAGTCCAACATTTCTTTAGGTTTCCACATAAACCTGGAAAATGCTGCTACTACTTAAAAGAATCTAAATTCCTCATCAAAGCTTAAGTGGCTCTTAAAGCAGCTGCAGTTGATTGTATTATCAAGCCAGGCTTCTTCAAACTTTCTTCTCCTTCTCCTTCTCCTTCTCCTTCTCCTTCTCCTTCTCCTTCTCCTTCTCCTTCTCCTTCTCCTTCTCCTTCCCCTTCCCCTTCCCCTTCCCCTTCTCCTTCTTCCTTGTTGCATGACAGATTTAACAGAAGTAACAAGTTTCTTCTAGAACAAAGCTAATACCCCCCACTGATCTTTGTCCATTTTAATGCTATCTGCATGGCATTTCCATGTTTGATCCATAACTTATTGATTCTCTAGGATCATGTTTGCTTAATACTATAATCAACACTGCTATATTGCTTCTGGAAACATAGGTAATCAGGTGATGAGAATGGTCTTCACATAACTTATCATTAAATTATATTTTTCAGTAAATATAATAGAGAAAAGGCATCATTTACAATATGTATGCATCTGTGTGTGTAGTCATATATAGAAATAAAGAGATACTGCAGATTTTTGCTTATTTAATAGCCTATGTGGCAATTGAGTGAGCATATGTGGCAATTGAGGATGGTGGCTATATATATTATACTCAGTTCTCTTTCTGGCTCCATCATTGAGTTCCATGCTCAAGATGGTTTCCTGAAAAACGAAAACAATAACAAAATTTATGGAGAAGACTTCCTTATGAAAGAATCTTGGCTGATGGTATTTGTGGAACCATTTGTGGTATTTGAGTTCTATTTGTGGACTTCTATTGGAGAACTAATGGCTATAAGCACATCACTTCTAATTTGTTCACCAGAAGTGAAGGGACAGTCTAATTGTATGTTTCCAATGACTTTGTGTATTTGTTATGGCCATAAATTAGGTGTTAAAAGAAATCATTAATTTAACCAATTAGTTGCTAAGCATTAAACCAATGGCCACAATCCTGGTTTCCCCTTTGTGGTTCTAATGGTATGAGCAATAAGGGTTGTGACAAAATTTCAAAAAGGTACTGTATTTCAACGAATTCTTATATGAAGTATTCTTCAAATTCTGCTTTAACAAACAATGTAGGCCTCTCCCTTCTAACACTGAAATAAGCGGCTGAATTGATTTCCATTATGGTCTTTCCAAATGTGCTGATACCAGAAAAGACTTGTGCATCTGGAGCACATGAATGGAACGTTCTAGCAGCTTTTCTAGTCAGCTTCTGAAATGCTAGATGAGTTTTAAGGCAACTCATTGAAGAGAACTGTGTCATCTTACCTGAGTTAACTGGACATGAAATAAGTGCAGAATGTAAAAATTAAGTTCACTTTCTTTAATGCTCAAACCAGGCAAATGTTATGATTTGGGTTCAGTTCTACTTTCAGAATAAATACTGAAGTCTGGAACAAATTTAAATGTTAAAGAAAGCAAAAAGTATATTTTAGTGTGAAAGTATCTAACGATTTGTCAAGCCTCCAACCTATACCACATTCATTTTTGCCATTTTAGATATCATTGCTTTAAATTTGAAATTTTTACTTTTTTGGTTCTTCTTCCCATTTTCAAAGATGGTTATAGATCAAGGATAGAAACAAAATAGTCAATTTTGTATTATCAAAGATTGCAACTCATATTAGCTCTAGCCAGTTATGGCTCAATGCCAGGAATCTTTTGAGAGTTATAATTAAGAACATTTCTTAAAATTTATAGGAACATATAAAAGGCGTTGGATTTCCTGTCCCTTAATGTATAAATATACATGTGCATACATGAAGCAAGGCATGTTTGGAATTTGCAGCCTTCTATTTTCATTAGGGCTACCAGTTCTTGGTGCAAAAAGTTATTTGGGCTCCCAGATTGCAACAGAGATACAGAAACTGTAGCTATTTGCTGTGATCTAGCAGTAATCCAGTTTTTTATAATCCAGATATGGTAGCCTTATTTTTATAATGTGTTACTACAGCTTTGTTTTAAACTAGCTTTCATGGCATGATACACATTATTAGATAAACACACACTGCATTTCCCCATCTTTATTAAAATGCTCCATCCTATCCTATGGCTTTTGGAAAGGAGTCTTCTATTTCCTTAGATCTGAGGGCCATCTAAAATGTATTGAAGTTGTAATGAAACACTGTCTCTTCCCCATGATTTGACGTTTCTCATTATCAGTGATATGGTTCAATGGGAAATGTCTTTAATCTTATTGTTCTTAAGTTGCTCACATGCCATTTATTATAAGAGGAATTTGATTTAAAGCCAAGGATTACTAGGGAAAACAATTTCATATGTATGCTTATACGAGATATATCTTAGTTCCAGAAGACTAGGTAGAGGAATTATTATGAATTTTCACTAGGTTTAGCATGTTGGAAATGGGTTTATTCTTTCCCCATTCAGGTTGATATTTTGTGCTAGATATGTTGTGTTTTTGCTGCTTCCTCCTCCCCATCCTTTGTTGATTCTTCTGCATCCCTCTACTATGGTTAGATCTCTCTGATAAATTTTGGAAACAGATGAAAGGAAGTGCTTTTACTTAACAAAAGTAGCTTTTGCCTTATTTGTAACAGCAGGTGTAAAGTTCTTCAGCAAGTGATTTGACCATGCTAACTGAGAGATCATGGAAACAAAGGGCCAGAAATGAAATGGGAATTCCAGGGAGAAAAAAGGTTAAAATAAAAAAAGGAGGGGAATTATTATTATTTCTTTGTAGTGATTGGCACAAATGTTGAATTGTGTCGAATTTTAAAGACCAGTTGAAATCCATAAATGTTCAGGGGGAGATAAATTGTACAGGTAGTCCTCAACTTACAACAGTTCATTTAGTGACCATTCCAAGTAACAATGGCACTAAAAAAAAGTGACTCATGACCAAACACAACCGTTGCAGCATCCCCATGGTCACATTGGCCTGTGCTTGGCCCCTCTGGTTCATATTTAAGGTGGTTCATATTTAAGGTGGTTGAAGTGTTTTGAGGTCATGTGATCAGCTTTTGCGAACTTCTGATAAGCAAAGTCAATGGGGAAGCCAGATTCACTTAACAACCAGGTTACTAATTTAACAATTGCAACAATTCACTTAACAACAATGACAAGAAAAGTCATACAATGGGGCAAAGCTCACTTAACAAATGTTTCACTTAGCAACATACATTTTGGGATCAATTGTAGTCTTAGTTGAGAACTACCTGTACACTTTCCCCTCTTTTCCTAGTTCAGATGCTTGTTGGGAAGGACAAAAATGGAGAAGTCATAAAAAAAATTCCCACTGCCCCAAAACCAATCTTTTAACAATTTACAAAATAAGCAGCTAATTACAGATTTCATTCATGCCCTATTATTGCTGTAAATGAAATTTTATAATAAAGCAATTTTCCATCTCTGAATTAAATTTCTCTTTTCAAACATCTTGGAATCTAGGCTTTTTTAAATAAAAAGAAAATATTTGTGCCTTGCGGACAAAGGCATGAAAGAGGGCTGTTAGCAAGATAAATCTCAAACATTCACATAACCTGACAAGCTTCACATTCACTGTGCAGGTTGGGAGCTGGAAATTAAATTGTCATGGGGTATTTATTTACGTAGCAATAGAGCAAAAATTTGTGTCTGCTTTGGACCTTTCAAATACAAAATCTTTCATAAGCAAAGGGGCACAATTTAGCAGTCCAAGCGAAGTATACAAAGACAAGCCACTAATGTTTCAATTTAATATGAAGGAAAACACAAAGGTGTAATTTATGTGCTAAATGTTTTACAGGTTTGGATTTTATAGTGTGTTTTCAAGTGCAAATGTGAAAATGTTTTATTTTTCTACTTTTCTGTAATATTGTTGAGTAATTCAAGATTTATTAGTGATAACAGTGTCATTTGATTTGCCTAAAGAGACAGTGTTACTTGATATTTAAGCTTCTCAGGTTCTGTTGTGGAATAAAGCTTCTAGTAATTTAAGGAATAAAACAACAATTAACTGCATACTTCTTGAATAAAAAGATTGTCCATTTTTGTATAAAAAGTCTGTGTTGATTGCATGCGGTTTTTGTTAAGGCATGCCAAATACCGTCTTGTAACATTTTGGTGGCAATAGAACTGAACTGCTTCCACAGAGTTTCTAGCATTGTACTGAGCTACTTACAGAATAAACAAAATCCAATAAAGTGATAGAACATTAATTTGTTGGCTACTATGTTATTACAGCATTCTGCTAAATGCAGAGATACTCACTTCAGGCTTGAAGAGTATTGAATTGAAATCCCTCCATTTCAGACAAGAAATCAATCATAAGGCTAGCTATCAATTATTTAATTTACTTGATTAATGCAGGTTGCTTCTTATTAGACCCATTTTGTTGTAATATTCAGAAGGAAAAGTAGCATTGGTCTTATCAGAAAGCTCATGCTTGTCATTTAAATTGGGTGCTGAGTTTTATCAGGCCTTTCTCTCCTTCTTCCCCTTATGCTCACTATTCCTGCAAATAGTGAGATTTAGAGATTTACTTTGGGGAAAAAATGTCCTCAAGGGCTTTGATAATTGGGAGGAAAATCAGTGAAAATTATTTGTGCCAATGAAAAGTAGAACCGCTTTGCTGTAACAGATTATGGTTGAATATTATTTTAGTTTAAACTATTATACACATTTAGCTTGAAAATAAATTTACTTGAACTGAATGAAGCTTTTTAAAAAAGTAGACACATGTAGGATTCCACTATTAAAGTGCTAGTGGAACTAGTCCCAACCAAATGCTGAAATTGGCTTCAATCTGATTGAATTGGCTTTCTTTTGTAGCAAGAATATCATTTTCCATAAATCATATGCAGTACAAGGCTGAAATAAAGAATGCAACAAAATAACATTTTTTTTCAATTAAAAAGGGGTTTTCTTTCTTCATTTTTTTCTCTTTGGGTTTCAGACACACTCTGTACTTGAAATCTGAAGTATTATAATTGTAGTTTGACATAGCACTGAGTATTTTGTTATATGAATATGCTTTCCAACTGTAATTTCACTGCAAATAAATACAGGTGGGGGTGTTAAGTTAAATTGCACAAAGCATTATAAATGGACAACATTGTTTTGAGTGAATCTCAAAATTAGGTACCACCAACTCCAGATTTCTTCAGGGCATTGAAGATGTTCCATAGCTCAGTGGTTGCTGATATTAGTGTCAGAACTGGTAGTAGTTCAGTCTTTCTAACTTGCAGTACCCACATATTAGCTCATAAGTTCCTGTTGTAAATTGGCTCTTGACATTTTGGAAACAAGCACAGCCACCCACCCAACATCTGATCATAGGCTTTGTGGTATACTCAGTAATTAACACATTATTGAATTCAAACTGAATATTTGACAGAAGGGGGAGGAAGGAAGGAAGGGAGGGAGGGAGGGAGGGAGGTAGGTAGGCAGGAAGGAAGGAAGGAAGTAATGAAGGAAGGAA
>JANHZT010006225.1:62084-76025 GCA_032468215.1 Stegonotus admiraltiensis
GGAGATGGGTGATAGGAACGATGAGAAGATTAATAGTAATGCAGACTTAGTGAATAGTTTGACAGTGTTGAGGGAATAATTTGTTTAGCAGAGTGATGGCGTTTGGGAAAAAACTGTTCTTGTGTCTAGTTGTTCTGGTGTGCAGTGTCCTATAGAGTCTGTAGACTGGTGGATACCTTCCAAAGCACCACAAAATTCCCATTTGATAAATACAGTTTTTAAATTGAAAGCACTTGTTTAATACAGAGGGCATGAAAAGTTGACTTTCATTGTTATTATTACACAGAGAATGGATTTGCACCGCACTCTCTTAGCCAAATTATTTAAAAAACCAGCAGCTGCATTTATACACCATTCTAAACTTGTTTAGTTTTAATCATGGTTAGAATTTCGATTTGGGTTAAACTTGTCTCTTAGTTTATATTACAATTCATTGCGCAAACCTGGAAAAATAGGTTACGTCAACTACTAGGTTAAATATTTTGGGCCAGCCTAGCCATAATGTCTGTGTAAAACACAATCCACAGATATTTTTAGGAAATAAATAAACACAATGGCACTCAGAGATATCACAATGGAGAACCAGATAATAAAGTTTACCACAATGGCAGGCAAAATGTTTCTTGTTGAGATACAATTTCCTTGCAGGAAGTCGGAGAAATGGCTGCCTTCCAATGGTACATGGAGCTGAAACACGATGTAAATGTGGCCATTGCCAGGAGTGCTAGGAAGCTCAATCTCTCTCTGAATGTCCCTTCTTGGGTATTTCCTTTTCTCTTTTGATGACACCTCCTTGTCTACTTTTCTCTTTTTCCTAGCCAGCTGTTAGAAAAGGGACAGTGGTGGGATACAATTTTTTTTACTACCGGGCGTGGCTTGGTGGGCATGGCATGGTTTGGTGGGTGTGGCTTAGTGGGCATGGCAGGGGAAGGATAATGTAAAATCTCTATTTCCACCTCACTCCAGGGGAAGGATACGGTAAAATTTCCATTCCCATCCCACTTGAGGGGAAGGATACTGTAAAATCTCCATTTCCATCCCACCCCACTCCAGGGGAAGGGTAGGATACTGTAAAATCTCCATTTCCACCCCACTCCAGGGGAAGGATACTGTAAAATCTCCATTTCCACCCTACTCCAGGGGGAAGGATACTGTAAAATCTCCATTCCCTCCCCACCCCATTAACCTGCTTTCCAGGGCAACAAAAGAAGACCCAGCTGATCATCTGGGACTCAACCAGCTGGGATTCAGGAGGCAGCGAATAGATGGGGGTGGGGGTGGGGGCAAAGGAAGCTGAAGGCAACATTAATTTGAGTGCCACCTTGGCACAAGAGTGACAGGTTGATCACTTCTCCCCAGCAACCTGGTAACAGGAAAGACCTTTAACGTTGCCTTCTCTTGCTCCAGAAGATGCTACATCAGGGATATAGAGGAAGGATCTATATATGTTTAGTACTGTAGATTATTTTTACTCATATTGTGCCATTTTCAACACTGGAACAGATGTTATTTAGTTTTAGTCAGATGAATGGGAACAGATGGACTTTTATGCTATTTTCAGAATTTTAAAACTTTTGAGTTGATTTGGGCCTATTGTGATATGTGGGGAACAAAAATATGGCAAAAGAAAGTGAGGATCAGAACCTCATATGGAGTCATGAGTTTAGAAAAGAAATAATTTGCATCTTTGACTGGAGCCCTTAATATATGTATATATTTAATTATTTTATATGCAAAAGGCAAAAGAGGGAGCTAGAAAATCTGTAACACACATATCCTAACAAGCGTTTTGTGTATTTTTATGTATGTATCAGTGATGGGTTTCTACCGGTTCACCACAGTTTGGGCGAATCGGTAGCAGTGATGGGAGGCTCCGCCCACCTGCCTGGACATCATCACGGATGTTCTGCGCATGCGCAGAAGTACCACACACACACTCACAGTTCCTAACCAGTAGCGAAGGTAAGTGAAACCCACTACTGGTATGTATGACATGTCATTCAATTAAATTATTAATGTTTGCCAGTTTGCTTATCACTATCAAAAATATAAACAATATATATAAACTATTATATGAGTCCAAATTTCAGAACAGTTTACCATTTTAAGAGTAAAATGTTAATTCAGATTTAGAAATGACTCTTTAACTATTAATCTGAGTTTGTGTTTTCTTGTTATGTCACTTCAAATAAGATTAAATCATTTTTTTTAACCAGATCCAAACTGAAAGACATACTTTTCCTTTTATAGGCTACTGGATCAGACAAATGCAATGCAAACATTCACAAGCTGCCAATAATGTGAATCTGTAGTTATATTTCTAGTTGGAAAGATTTTTTTTCACTTTTATTTGAAAACTACTGGATAAAAAGTACACATCATATTAAATACTGTACATCTTTGCATTTGTTGTGCCGAATTTAAAAATGCAAAAAAGCATGTGCGTGTGTGTTTGTGAACTGGTCATTAGAGGCTCCAAACGAATGAACAAAGGCAAATTTTAACCTTTTCCTTTTGCATCTCAAATAGTAGATGGAAAAAGAAAATAGGGCCCTACCTAACAGAAGCAAACAATTGTTTGTTTGATTGCTTCAAGGATTGCAAATAGGGATGGCCGTTAAATTATTTCTCCTACCCATTTTGAGAAGTGGAATGCTATCTCAAAATTAATTTTAGATAGTGCTTTTATTTATAAATCATTCATTCTTTGGCTATTTTTACTTTTAAATTTTGTTTACCAAAAATATTTCTTGGCTTGTATGCAGCAATATAGGAAATGGATATAAGGAATGCTTGGGGGAATAATTTGACTCTAAGCTGTTATGCCTCCTCATGCAGTATTAAAAGCCTGAAATACCACTGAAATCCTAAAAGTCAGCATGCCTCATCACCTATCAGTGTCATCCCCCCTTTCTAATACTGTGACTAGATACCTGTGTACATAGACAGCATTCTCTTTCTTTTTGAGGTAAGCAACATTATGCAAAGTGCAGGAAAGTATAAAAAATAGCAAGCAAAAAACAAAAAAACCAAATCCATACCATCCTACCATAACTTTCTGATTACCTTCATCTATTTCAATTCAATCATCATTCACTGTTTCCATATGTGATATACTTATTTTATACTGGTCATTCCTGCAGTAGCATACCTCTAACATCATAACTAGCATTCCATATATGCAGGTAGTACTCAATTTACAACAGTTCTTTTAGTTTGAAGTTACAATGGCACTGAAAAAAATGGCTTTGATTACTTTTCACACTTACAACTGTTGCAGCATCCCCATCAGAGGTGGTATTCAGCTGGTTCGGACCGGTTTACCCAAATTGGTAGTGGAAATCATGGGTGGGCCCCCTGTTCGCCTGGCTCTATGCCATCCTACTTAGGCATGTTTTTGAGGCTGGATGCCAGTGGTGGGTTCCTCCCGGTTCTGTCCGGTCCCGCTGAGTAGCGGTGGATGATATCATCAATAGCGGTGATGATATGACATCACCGAACCGGTTCTCTTTGTTCGGGAGCTGGGCCCTCACACCCCACCCCCCCATGTTATTCCTACCTTTTATTTGGCCCCACCCCCAATCTATTGCTGCCTCCTGAGTCCCAGCTGATCGGCTAGAAGGAAAAAAACTGTTTAAACTCTTGCCCTGGGGCTTCAAAGGGCCACCCTACAGCTGATCAGTGTTAAAAGGCAGTGTGGTGGTAGACCAGTGCCTCCAAAAACAAATGAGTAGACCGGGGCCTCCAAAATTAAATGGGTAGACCATTACAGCTCTGCAAGCAGTTAAAAGCCTGGTAGACCATTATCTCTGCTAAATCCTAAAGAATTGTCACATGACCATCAAGCCACGCCCACAAAATAAGCCATACCCACCGAACCGGTAGTAAAAAAATTTAGAACCCACCCCTGCTGGACGCATGTGCGGAAGGCGCACATCCGAGCAAAGTGCATGCGTGGAAGGCCAGGTGCATGCGTGGAAGGCCAGGTGCATGCACGGAAGGCAGGCACACATGTGAACTGGGCACACACCTGCATGAAGCAAGCGTGAGCGCGGCTAACCGATAGTAACATAATGTGAAACCCACAGCTAATCCCCATGGTCATGTGATCAAAATTCAGACACTTGGCAACTGATTCAGTATGATGGTTGTAGTATCCCAGGGTCATGTGATTATCTTTTGGGACCTTCTGACAAGCAAAGTCAATGGGGAAGCCAGATTCACTTAACAACTGTGTTGCTAACGTAACAACTTCAGTGATTCACTTAACAACTGTGGCAAGAAATGGCAAAACTCACTAAACAAATGTTTCACTTAGCAACAGAAACATTGGGCTCAATTTTGGTTGTATGTTAAGGACTACTGTATTTATCTATAAATACACAGAATAATCATAAGAACATCATACATTCGTCCCTGCTCAATGCTGAACTATTCCATTTATTCTTATTGCTGAATATCACCAAATCCTAATTCAAATACATATAAAACACTTTAGAAAGCAGAGAGCCTTCCAGAAAGAAATTTTTGCTCAAAGTTACTGTAAAGCTGATAAGGTGCATTTAAAAATGTATTGGAAGAAAGGAGAAGAAGCAGTAAGAAGCACAAACTGTGCAAGAGTAGAAACAAGTTGTATTGTGCAATTCCCAGAGAAAGAAGCAAGTTAGAGATAACTATCTGTAGTAAAGGGCAAGGTTATTTTTTCTCCCTGTTGCCATTATGGTTTGACCACTATTTTTTTGTCCTCAGTAAAGTATGCAGGAAGATGATGTCTGTAACTAAGTTGATAAAAATGCTTGCTTGCTTTCTTGCAATTTTTAAATTCTTTTGTGTGAGAATACTCACAAAAGTACAATAAAGCATTTGAAAGGACTCTTTGGCTCTATGGTTAATAGAAATTAAGGAAAATCCCCACACATAATGTGTGCCCTATTTCAATAGCATGTTACCTTTATTGTTTTTATTAATCAGTCTTCAATTCCATATTCATGCAAAAGTATTATATGCCTGTTCATATGTGTTGGGGAAAAAAACACATATCCAATAAACTGCTTTTTTTCACATTTGTATCTATCTCAAGGAAAGAACAAAAATCTGCCCCACACACTTTTTATTTGGTGTAAAACTGCATTATACTTTTTTAATGTTGCTCACTGACACCTCTCATATTCTTTTGATCCAAATTCTATTAAACATTTTGCCTGTAGCTTTTAACAAACTAATTCCCTAGTATTGTTGAACATTTACCTTTGCTCCTTTTTCCTTTGGATTGGAAAAGTTTATTCCAACAAGCACAGTGATAGGATGTAGAACTCATCCTGAAAAGGGGAAGGGATGAACAAACTATTAAGATTACAATCTCAGAAAACATTATTCAGTTCAAAAAGAAGAAGAAGAAAGAACCAGAAAGAAACTGAAAATAATTGTGACAGGCTGTCAGGATCCTGGGATTATATCCCACAAAAATGAAGAGCTTTTCTAAAATCCCCCGTGTTCCTATTTCTTGACCTTGTCTGCCATCAAGGTCTGACAGGCACAGAGACAGTCAATAAGTGTTCAAAAAGATGCAGCCACTCCAGAAGCAAACTTCATTTTAAGATGTTTCCAGTTATACCATCTAGAACTGTAGTATTTTCATTTTTAAAACTGGTTTCAATTATTGTTGTAAGTTGAGGACTACCTGTATATTTATTTATTTTATCAAACTTGTATGCCGCCCTCTCTCCAAAGGACTCAGGATGGCTCACAACAATAAAACACATAAAATTACAATATAAAACCAATAAAATCCCCTTTAAAAACCCCATCAGTCCAATCTGGCCAGGCCAAATAACCATGTTTTGAGGTCACAGCAGAAAGAGCGAAGGTCAGGGGCCATCCAGAGCTCCAGGGGGAGCTGATTCCACAAAGTAGGGCCGCCCACCGAGAAGGCCCGCTCCCTGGGAGTCGCCAGCTGGCACTGTCTGGCCGACGGGACACCAAGGAGGCCCTCCCTGTGAGAGCGCACCAGGTAATGGGGAGCTGTCACTGGCCACAGATGGTCCACCAGGTACCCCGGGCCTAAGCCATGTAGGGCTTTATAGGTGATTATCAGCACCTTGAATCTCACCTGGAGGGCAACCGGTAGCCAATGCAGGTCGCGCAGGAGGGTGTTGGGACACTCCCATCACTACCCGCACGGCCGCATTCTGCACCAGCTGAAGCTTCCAAGTGGTCTTCAAGGGCAGCCCCATGTAGAGAGCATTGCAGTAGTCGATCCGGGAGGTGATAAGTGCATGAGTGACTGTGCGCAGGTCATCACAGTCCAGGCAGGGGCGCAACTGGTGCACCAGACGGAGCTGAGCAAATGCCCCCCTGCAAATGCAGGGGTGTTAAACTCGATTTCATTGAGGGCCACATCAGGGTTGTGTTTGACTTTGGTGAGTGCTCTGCCATTGAAAATGGGCTCACGAGCTCTGTTTTCGGCTGTGACAGCCTCCTACAACCCTCTGCCAATGAACAGAGCTTGGGAGGGCCACACACAGCCCTCCCAAGCTTCATTTTTGCTGGCAGAAGCACTGCTGGCCGGTCCTTCACTGTTTCCAGGGCTGGCCTGCAGGCCAGATCTAAGCACCTTGCATGTGTGATCTGGCCCCCCGGGCCTTGAGTTTGACACCCCTGCTGTATAGCATCTTTTTGCTTTTACACATCAATATCATTCCCATATACATTCTCTTAAACACTTTTCTATCATTCCTTCACTTGTGTCATTCCGAGTCATTTTATTTTTAATTCCCTTAGAATTAAAGGGCTCTTAGCTTTGCCCTTTTCACTCAGTTCCAAAACAGTGTAAGTAGGTTCTGATTTGGAGTTCCTAGTTCAGTTGGGGTTTCTCAGGTAAAACTGGCTGGCATTGTCTCCTTCCCATTAGCCAGGAATTCTACATGTTACATGAGTATTGCCTTTTCTTGATGACTGTATGAATCTCCACAAAATAGAAGACATGAATGTAGTTTCATAATGTTTTGCTTTGATTTCTAGTTTAATCACAATACAATAACAAGGTTTTGAAATAAAAAGTCAGGGTCATGAAGAAAAAAAAGAGATGAACTGAAATTACTTTGGTTAATTGAGATTTTCACATATTTTTAATATGGAAAAAGAAAGAATAAACTAGATTACCAGCTTCTTGGTCTGGATTTAGAAGACCTCTTCAAGTGGCAATTTTTTCTTCACATCATTATCAACTGTTTTGTCCTTTGGGACCTTTACTTAGTATTTGAGAGACAAAATGTTTCTTAAAAGTTGATATACAGCATGTATCTTATGTCATTATGTCCACTGCATATACCAATATGATTCTGGGTATATTATCAACAATTAAAACACACTGCTTATCTTGACATACTAGCCAAGAAGGACAGATGGGAATCTCCCTCCTCTACACTCACCAATACCACTTTCTTTTATATACTTGCCCAACTGAAGAGAACAATTTTTCTTCTACTCAATTTTTTTTAACATAGGCTGATATAAGGAACTCAGGTTGAATTTCATGTGTGGAAACATTCATAAAATATCTGGATCAGTGGTGGAACTCAATTTTTTTTACTACTGGTTCTGTGAGCATGGCTTGTTGGGCGTGGCATGGTTTGGTGGGTGTGGCATGGTTTGGTGAGCATAGCATGATTTGGTGGGCGTGGCTTCGTGGGTGTGGCAGGGGAAGGATACTGCAAAATCTCCATTCCCTCCCCACTCCAGAGAAAGGCTACTGCAAAATCCCCATTTCCTCCTGATCAGCTGGGACTTGGGAGGCAGAGAATAGATGGAGGCGGGACAGTCAGAATTTTTACTACCAGTTCTCCGAACTACTTAAAATTTCCGCTACAAGTTCTCCAGAACTGGTCAGAACCTGCTGAATCCCATCTCTGATCTGGATTGAATTTTTCAGCAATGTTACCAAGGTAAGGGGACAGAAAAAATCCAGAGAAGATGAATAGGTGCCCATGATGGGAAAATGACATATTAATATTTTATATTACTATAGAACTTCGATGGTAATACATCAGCTAATTGATACAAGGTCTTTTTGGTGCAATGTAACCTTTCTGATATGAGTTCTACTACTTTCTAATTTATGACATATCATTCTTCCCATTAAGAAAGCAGTTCTTTAATTAGTTCTTAATTTAAAAGTCATTTAGGCAAGATGGGCAGTGCAGGAATATGATGAATGAATGATTGAATAAATGAAAAGAGAAAAAAGAAAGGAAAAGAAAAGAGGAGAGAGAGAGAGAGCAAGGAAGGAAGGAAGGAAGGAAGGAAGGAAGGAAGGAAGGAAGGAAGGAAGGAAGGAAGGAAGGAAGGAGGAGAACTATAGACTCGCCATCTCCAAAGCCCAACCAGCTATTTTAGAGAGTTATATGGAGCTTTGGAATTTATTCAGTTAAGAAAATTGAGAAACTAAGGCTTGTGAAATTTTAATGGGGTGTGTGGGTTCTCCTTCCTTGTTAGTACCAATTAAAGGCGCAAATGTAGAATCATTAAAAACATGTGGCTGATGTAGTCATCAGATCTAGGATAACCTAGAACCTCAATGATGGGTTAGGCTCTGGGAAGCAGGGCTGTTGGTTTCTCATGCATGAGGATGTGTTATAGAAATGGTAGGATGAAAAAGTGGATTGGTAGACAATACACTTTTGGTTCTGGTAGAGGAGGGGATTAGCAACCTGTTTGTGGTATTTATTTTAGGATTTTTTGTAATCCGATCTTTATTATTTTATAAACAACTCAAGGCAGCAAACATATCTAATATTCCTTCTTCTTCTTATTTTCCCCACAACAACAACTCTGTGAGATGAGTTGGGCTGAGAGAGACTGATTGGTCCATAGTCACTCACCTGGCTTTCATGCCTAAAGTGGGACTAGAACTCACAGTCTCCTGGTTTCTAACCTGTGGCCTCAACCACTAGACCAAGTTGCCTCTACTTTTGTTTCTTTGTTTTGAATTAGTTGATGGACATCTCACTCTTTCTCTCCCAGGTTTACATTTTAAAATACTCTTCAGTTCCAGAAAATTGTTACTAGCATTTTCTAGTCTAATTGTTCTAAACTTTCCCAATTCTGTTGAGGAGTTCTGACATGCATCATTCCCCCTTGGATGAAAAACTCCTGAAAATACTGATCCACTGCTAGAGTTTGAATCAAAACCAATTCCCTCAAAGCCCAATTAAGATGCGAACAGCAAAGCCATGTATAGTGCTTCATCCTCCCACTTCTCTCTACAATAATTCTCACTGTCAGCAAAACTAGTGACATAAGAGTCTGGATATCTGCATCTCATTCATTCGTTATTTTGCAAGCTGACCTCGGAATGAAAAGAAAATTGTCTGTATATTGCATTAGCATTTAAAATTAAGGAGTAGGAAAGAAGAAAAGAAGGGAGAAAAATAACTGGAAAACATGCAGCGTTTACATGGTAAATGGCTACTTTAATGAAGATGTGAGTATGTCACTGAGCGTGTTAGACTCCAAGAATCTAACAGAATAATGTGGTACAGGATTTTTTTTTTCTCAGTACAGCACAGTGTGTACTGAAAATTCCTCCAAATTTGTAACAAGTGAATGAAAGGAAAGCTGTTCTTACACACACAATGAGCTTCACACGGATTCAAAGAAGCTTGACCCTGAGACCACCCCTGAAATGCTCCCAGTCCTGTCTTCCAAACTCAGCCAAGAAACCAACTACTGCCAAATACTCTGAAGATAATCATTCCTTTGTTTGGATTCTACTTGGCCAGATCACTAACCTTCTCCAACATGCAAATCTATATACTAGCTTTTACATCCATCGGGCAACACAAAGATGGGTACTATTGTCTGCTTTAATACATTGCTTCCGGTGCTCCAAAGGACTCATGAAAAAGCATCTTCTTAGCTGCCTTCCCTAAGATTAGCGGTGAAGGGCCCAACCTGACACTAGGGCATGAGCTTGAGTTGAGACTCTAGAAAAAGTGCAGAAAAGAGCAACCAGAATGATTAGGGGACTGGAGACTAAAACACATGAAGAATAGTTAAAGGAACTGGGCATGGCTAATCTAGTGAAGGTAAGGACCAGAGGAGACATGATAGCAGTCGTCCAATATTTGATGGGCCACCACAGAGAGGAAGGGATCAAGCTATTTTCTAAAGCACTGTAGGCCACACAAGGAATAATGGATGGAAACTGAACAAGGAGAGATTTAACCTGGAAATAAGGATAAATTTTCTGACAGTGAGAATAATCAACCAGTGGAACAGCTGGCCTTCTGAAGTTGTGGGAGCTTCATCACTTGAGACTTTCAAGAAGAGATTGGATTGCCATTTGTGAGAAATGGTGTAGGGTCTCCTGCTTAGGTGGGTGGGTTGGACTAGTTGACCTACAAAGTCCCTTCCAATTAAAAATCTGTAAAAGCTCCACAAGGCTGGCATGACAGTGACAAGTTCTTTTCCCCCTCAGAGCCTCACATGGGGCTTGGAGAGTGTTCTACATATTATCTGAGCTTGCATACAAAGGATGGTAGACTCCACATGGAATAGACAGTCTCATAGGTAATGCAAGTAATAAGTAATATAAAATAAGATTTCTATTTTAGTTGTGCTTAACTGGTACAAATCCTATTTGTTTATTGGATCCTACTCTGGCCAACAGCACCTAGCATAGACAACTGTGCAAGGGAACACAACTTCACATTGCTTGCTGATAGAAAACCTTTGAGTAAGTCAGTAAAGATTACGTCGCTGATCAACATGAATGATTTCAAGTAAACTGGAACATTTTTCAAATTGATGAGTGGTCTATTAGTGAAAGGAAGATGTTCTGAAATAAAAAAGAACATTCCACATAGGAATGTTTTGGATTGCCAGCCAAATACACACAGAGACAAGACAGTCATGCACACATATTCTTAAAATCACTGGATCCTCAGCACAATATAGTTTTGCCTTTCTCAGTCTTATTTCTAAGTTCCATCATTTCTAGCAGTAGGAGCCTAGGCATGTATAGGATGTCAGCAGATTGAATAGTTATTTTGGTAGTTTTCCTTACTATGGTGCTGGGTATATACATGAACAGATATATTAAGAGTTCTACTCTATTGTAATCAAAGCACTTCCCCATGATATAGCTTTGTTTACATTCCAGTAATTACATCTAACTTTCTTTCTGCACACGTATATTCAAATTTACGCAAATCTGCAACTTCTTTTGTCTTCTTCCCTGCTTTTGAGTCTGTTTTGACTCTAAAGAATACATGGACAAGTGTGTGTGGTTTTCTTGGCAAGATTTTCAGAAGTAGTTTGCCCTTTCCTCCTTCTTAAGGGTGAGAGTGACTGGCCCAAGGTCACCCTGTTAGTTTTGTGCTTAAGGTAGAATTAGAACTTATTGTCTTTCAATTTCTAGCCAGGTTCCTTAAATGTAATAACACCAAGCTGGCTCTCATATTTTTATTTTAATTAGACTTTAAATTGTAACTGCTTTAAGACCGATTGTAGCCTAAAATCTGAGTACAGATATTTTGAAGTATAGGCAATCAATCCAAAGATGAGTACAGCTATTTTAAAGTGTATGCAATCAATTCAACTCATTCTGTTCTATTAATGATATTCTCAGAAAATATTTGCAGCAGATATTTCATGTGGTTTGCATTTTTTAAGCTGATTTTTAAAATTCCTATTAAATTCAAACTTCTTGTACCAAAGTGCAATGCCTGCAAAGCTTTCCTTGGAAAGACTTATTCCACACATATCTATGTTTTAAAATAATTACAAGTCATCTCGTACATGAAACTTGATGGTTAATGGGGAAAGTATCAGTGGATGCTTGGTATTCTCTGAGCTTGGTAGATTTTCTGCACATGATTCATTACCAGATTGGGTAATATTGTCAGTTCTTAAAACATCTGCAATAATGAAACATCTGCAGGAACCCACTGAGTTCAGAGAACACCAAGAACCCAACAATTCAACCGTTGTTGCATATATTCTTTATTTTGGAATGAGGTATCTGCAAACAGTTTAAAACCCATGGACACCTTTTTACTCATTCCTGACCAATCGTTCATTTGTCATATGAAACTTCATTCCTTCCCCAACTGTTGTCTTCATGCCTTCTTCCATATCTGTCCCTTTTTAAAACTACTGTTTTTAACTAATAAGCTGACACAGATTTTTTTTTTTTGAGAAATTCCTTTAGCCCAAGTGAAGAAGAAAAAGACAGATAGTCATACTATTCTAACTCTTAAGGATGGAGTTTATTTTGCTATTCCTCATCTTGACATATAATCTCCAATTACCAATTGTTAATCTCCAATTGTTTATATCCTTTCCAGCATCACTTTACCTCCAGTATCAGCAATCACATTATTTAGAGCAACATAGTACAAAACGGCTTAGTACATACTAAATCAAATCAATAGGTTTCTGTCAATATAAAGAGGTGTGTGGAATGGAGAAACTGATGCTTAAAAAAGCTTTGTCAAACTCTTGGGGCAGTTATAGAGAGGTTCAACAGTATGTCAATAATATATAAAATATTTCCAAGAAGTAAGAAGAGGGGGTCAAAAAATGTCAACCATATTTGAGAAGTGCTGCATTTGATTATCAGTTGAAATGAAAATTAGAAATAAATTACTGCTGACTGTTTTTAAGCAATAAAAAAAGAAAAGAAAAGCTAACAAAAATGCAAACAAAAAGAGGATGTGCCTTTAATCCCCATTAGGCATAAAGCTATGTTCAACTGAATTTTGGGGAAACTCCCTCATTGTCTGGGAAGTACCCTTCTTAATTATCCAAGAAAGAGTAAACACTGTTAGAATTCATTGAATTTAAAGCCTGCAATCAATGTGGCCATGATAGACTTCATAAAAATCTTTACACAAATTTCTGAATTTTCCAGCTAAAAACCCCAGCCCTTGATATTTAAAGATTATGAGTTATTTTTGAATTGTTGGTGCTCAGAAGTAAATCAGATTAATACAAATTTGCTCTTTCATTGAGATTAATGTACACGTAAAATCAGTGGTGGCTCAGTGGTTAAGATGCTGATCTTATTGATTGAAAGGACAGCAGTTCAGTAGTTTGAATCGCTAGTGCCACGTAACGGGGTGAGCTTCTGTTACTTGTCCCAGCTTCTGCCAACCTAGCAGTTCGAAAGCACGTAAAAAATGCAAGTAGAAAAATAGGGACCACCTTTGGAGGGAAGGTAACAGCGTTCCGTGTGCCTTTGGTATTTAGTCATGCCAGCCACATGACCACTGAGATGTCTTTGGACAGCGCTGGCTCTTCAGCTTTGAAACAGAGATGAGCACTGCCCCCTAGAGTTGGGAATGATAGCACATATGTGCGAGGGGAACCTTTACCTTTGCCTTAAAAGTCAGTACTAATCATCTTTGAATTCTGGTATCTTATATAGACTGTTTTTTTAAAAAGTAATTATTGCTTTAATAAAACAAAAAAGTAAAACAAAACTTACCAAGTACAAAAAGAGAGGGAGATACAAATGGTAATTAAATGCAGTATATACCCACACAATTTCTAGATTATATATTTTAAAAGTTATGTAGCTCAATTTTGAAATGGAATGATGGCTCATAAACTCACAGTCTTTGTTATCCATATATTAATGGTCAGAATGAGAGGATAAACAAAGTAAACTTCAACACTTAATACAGGATGGTGAATTGTTTTTATGGGAATAACTGCAATAACAGGCTAGGAATAATACTAATTTGGTATGACTCATATATATGATTGAAAGAGAATAAACTTTTTAAAAATAGTAGCCAATTATACCTCAACCCTCCATGAATTTTACAACCTCTTTTAAAAATGTGTGGTATCAGAGGTGGGTTTCAGCAGGTTCTGACCAGTTCTGGAGAACTGGTAGTGGAAATTTTGAATAGTTCAGAGAACCAGTAGTAAAAA
>JANHZT010006226.1:49584-63865 GCA_032468215.1 Stegonotus admiraltiensis
ATCTTGGAAGGAAGGAAGGAAGGTAGGAAGGAAGGAAGGAAGGAAGGAAGGAAGGAAGGAAGGAAGGAGTTAACCATCAACCAACCAAGAAACAACCATGGGAGATAGGTTGCTTGCTTGTTTTATATTGTTCTTGCTCTTAAAGCTACTGAATTAGCCATGATTTCCCCTATTTTATGGTTGTACTGTTGCATGCTTTTTGTAGAAAAGCAATCATTGATTTGCAATCAATGTAGTTTTCTTTTATTAGAATTGGTTATGTTCAGATAGTACAATCCAATGGTCTCTCAGTTTGTTCCATTGCTGGCAGGAGTGAGCCTCAAGAATCATATTCTTGGGAGGATACAGGAATGTTCTCTATTATTTATATTAAGAAAATGGATACTGTCACTTGTTAGTGGCATTTCTATGTATTACATCTTCTTCTGTATTCTGTCAACACGAATATTAGTGATTCCAGTAGCTTTCATAACTAATTGCTTTAATTAGGGAAATGTTTCTGAAATATTGCAAGTCATTTAGTTTCTTTGCCATGTAGGCTGCACTGCAATGTTTTTTTTTTGCTAACATAGTGCATTAAATACAGCAAATTTCTAGGAATTCTCAAAGGACTCCAATTATCTGTAAATTCAATACATGTGAAGTGTTTTGCTTATTTCCTTTTTCACACAGAAACATTATACAGAATGTTTTTTTTTCAAATAAGTGATTTAAACACTGCAAATCTATCAAAAGTCTCAGAAGACGTAAGTAATCTATGATTCTATACATATAAAATAACAATTTTTCTTAATCCAAGTGCAAAGATAAATTATTTTAAATAAACTTCATAAAGCTAGTCTTTTGTTTCTATCTTAATTAAAAGAACATGCATGCATACAAAATGAAGGAGAAAAAGCAGTTGAATATTTAGTATTCCTTTCTAACATGCTAAAACTGAGGAAATCACTATCTGGCTTCTAATTGGAAATGAATAGGTTTTTTTTTTTAAATGCAGATTTCATGGACCTCTTGTTACTTAGGAGAGAAGAAAAAAATCAAAGGGCTTTCAAGATCATTAAAACATAGTCCTTTCTTATTACTCAGGAGAATATATATTTATATAATTTATGCAGTTTAAAAATTATTTTCTTTTATCTTTGAAAACTGGTCAAAACAGGAAGAATTTTAATGCTTTCCCCCTAGCTCTAAAACTCTGCTATTCACTGTATTCTCTCCCTGTGTATGTGTATGCTGCGTGATCTTATTTATTACTTAATACTATCGCTAAAGAACGCTACAGGGACATTATTTTTTTTCCTCTGGCACTTTTAATTATCTTGGCATCTTACTATTTTGTACTTAAAGGAAAGCAACTTCACTGTATATTGTAAGGAATCAATGTCTGCAGATCATGACCTTCCTGATCAAAGAAGGTTATAGACCAGGGGTGCTATTCAGCAGGTTCTGACAGGTTCTGACAGGTTCTGGAGAACTGGTAGCAGAAATTTTGAGTAGTTTGGATAATTGGCAAACACCACCTCTGGCTGGCCCCAGAGTGGGGAGGGAATGGGAATTTGCAGTATCCTACCCCCAGGAGTGGGGAGGGAATGGAGATTGAACTCAGTGTGAGCTTGTTTGCTGATCTGATCTGAAATGAAACTGATCTCTCCTGAAAGAACCACTGTTGGTATTGTAAATATACTTTATGTGTTATTATGTATATAAAGAAGTTAATGAATCCAGCTGAATGAGTTATCTGTGTGTGCTTCTGGATTTGATTTTTGCAACAAACTCTGATAATCTCTCCCTAAGAAGACCAAACACACAATTCAGATAACGAGAATGCAGTTTCTTTCATTAGCATGATTCACTGAAGGTAGTGAACATTATTGTCAATTGGAGATAGATATCCCACAGCTTGTCTATGGTTCATCAGCATTTGCATCTGCCTTCTGAGTCAAATGGCTGCCACACTTTCTTTCCCAATCTCTTCCTTTTACCAGACCCTCACCCCAGTTTCTCTTTCAGTGCAAAAGCAAACATGGAAAATATCATTTTGCATGAAAGGTCAGCTTTCCTTTCTGTAGAACAAGACAGCAAATGATTGTTTCCTCTCTCCTTTAGGATAAAGAAGAGACTGCCACTTACATAAGAAAATGACTGCCAAGCCTTCTGCATGGACAATTTCTCCCCATGCTGGAAGAATGTAAACCAAGAGATCATAGAACAGTGATGGCTAACTTTTTGTTGTTGTGTGCTGAAAGCGCACGTGCATGCAACAGCACGCATGTGCACATGCCGGCACCCATAATGCAATGTGTGTGCAATGCTCCCTGTGCACCCCATCCCCCCGTGCATGCACATGCTCCCTCCATGCTCCCTTTGCCCCCTGTGCATGCATGCATGACCCCCTGTGCCCCATTTTGGGCCTAGCAGGCCTCTCTGCAGCCTCCTGGAACCAAAAACAGGCCATGGGAGGGCACGCCACACCCCTAGAGCTCCCCCCATGCATGTGCATATGCCCTCCACCCTCCCAAGCATGCATGTGCATCTCCCACATGTGCCTCACCCCCCCATGCATGCATGTCAGAGATACAAAAATCAGCTGGCCAGTGGGTGGCATGCGCGCATGGATGGTAGAGTTGAGCTGTGGCGATGGCTTGTGTGCCCACTGAGAGGGCTCTGCTTGCCACCTGTGGCATTCATGCCATAGGTTCACCATCACGGTCATAGAATGAAGTATAATTCTTTATCTCTGAATAGAAAAAATGATCTCAGTTCTGCATGCCAAATATATTCCACATCTCAAATATAGGGATAGTGGAAAAGCTGCCACTATTGTCTTTCAAAAGACATGATACAATATTTTGAAGCCCAATCCATCTTGCAAAATAAGTGTCCTGGCTATTTCTCAATTCAGATATTGCATAGCAGTTTTGTACCTGAGGCCATTTCATTGATATTTAAGTTGAAGTTGCGGAAACAAATACATGTATTTCAGCAGGTTGTACATAAAATACACAAGATTATCAGATCCAGATTTCAAGAGTCTTGATGGTCAATTCATGGCAGCAAAAGATGTAGAAAATGCTCTTTGCTGTCTCTAGCAGCCATGCCAGTTTTTGCAGCTGATATTGTTTCTGTATCAGGATACAAAAATATAAATTGACGTTTATGTCTAGGAAAATGTAGAACACATAGAAGGAAAATATATTTTTTTCAGCCCATATCTGGAACCCTAAATATGTATGTGCAGTATATTAAAAGGTTGCAAAGAAAATACATATTATTAGAAAAATAATTTATAACAAGATGGATTTGTGGGTTTTGTTTCAGTTCTTCTTAGAGTTCTATGGAATCATGAAGAACCTTGACATAATCAAGTAAAGATGAACTCATATGACATTAAGTTGGATCACATATATACATCTGTAATTTCTTAGTGATATTCAATATCCTTCCTTTCCTTTCTGATTAATGTGCCTCTAACACAGTGGTGGGATTCAACCAGTTTGCACCACTTCAGGAGAACCGGTTGTTAACTTTCTGAACAGTTCGGCAAACTGGTTTTTGAAAGAAATCATTAGGGCACAGAACCGGTTGTTAAATTACTTGAATCCCACCAATGCTCTAACAGCTTTCATTTTCTTGTGTATCTCTAACCAATTAACACACTTCAATGAATGGTTCAGAGCAGTGGTGGGTTGCCCCAGGTTCGGACCAGTTCGCAATAACTGGTAGTAAAACCGGCAGAAGGCTCTTCCCACTGACCCACATGTCATCATAGGTGATCTTCTGCATGCGCAGAAGAGCGCATGGGTGCTATGCGAACCAGTAGTAGAACCCACCCCTGGTTCAGAGCTAGCTGAAGGCCAGACAAGGAATAATGGATGTAGACTGATCAAGGAAAGATTCAACCTAGAAATAAGGAGAAATTTTCTGACAGTGAAAACAATTAACCAATGGAACAGCTTGCTTTCAGGAATTGTGGGAGTTTCATCACTGGAAGCTTTCAAGAAGAGACTGGACTGCCATCTGTCAGAAATGGCGTAGGGTCTACTGCTTGAGCAGGGGATTGGACTAGATGACCTACAAGGTCCTTTTCAACTCTGTTATTCTATTCTATCTGATAAAAAACATGGCAGATATTCAGAAATACTACTACTAGTACCTATTGTGGTCCTAAAACACCCTAAGAAAAAGTATTAAAATACAATAAAAATGCATAGATCTGAAAGGCATCATAAGGTAGGTACAAAGAAACCCAGTTACTTTGCCTTGCAAGAAAAAGAAAATACTGAAAGGCAAAGAGAAAAATATGTATCTGTTTGGTTTTGAATGTCGGCTCCTATGATAGTTTGCCCAGCTACAATAAAAAGATACTAATTTCACTGTCAGCAACAATACATTCCCTCATTATTTAGATAAATGCACTTCTGCATGGCATGTCTAACTCAATAATGCCATGAACCTAAAAAAGATGAAAAACTAGAACCTCTTCAAAAACATAAAGGTAATAAGATATAGCAGATGTAATGCTTGTGAGTGAGTCACTTTCAGATGACTCCTGGTTGAAATGTGAACAAATAGCTTGTGTGAAATCTGGGTTAAAAGTCTGAAAATTCATAAACTTGCAAATGAGAATGGCACTGGTATGTGAATTAATAGGGGGGAAATGAAAGCCTATTCTAATTATCACCTCTCTATTCTAATCATCTCTGGCTGCCTCGTTTTAATCACTCACTATTTTTAAATCCTATCTTTTGATCATCTAAAGTACATTTTTGCTCCCTTGCTTTCTCTTCTTTCTTCTGCAGGCAGTCATAGCAACTAATGGCTTATTTTTTGTTGTTGTTTTTGTTCTTCTTCGTTTTCTTTTTAAATCAGATAATATAGATCCTCTTCCTTTTCTTTTCTACCCCCATGCATGGCCTTTTCAGTTCTTCTTGTGCTATCCAGCCCTTATCTCCCAAAGCCCAAGGCAAACTTTATAGTCCAAATGTCACCTCTAATCTTCTTTTTCATCTTTAGTTCTTATTTGCTTAGTATACGGCATGGATCTTTTTATTACAATTGTTATTATGTTATTCTATAGTTGGTACATTGACACAAAACAAGTTTGCTTTCGGTTTAAATTCCCACGAGATGAAAATTGCTATACTAAAAAATAATATTTGCAATGTTATGAATTACCCGTCCTATGAATACGGTTTTCTTTCTCTCTTATTTCAATTTCTCTGTATTTAAGAAGAAGACACTTTCAAGGGTTTTACTGTAAAATTATTTTACTGAAATTTATTTTAGCTTGTCTCTTGGAGAAAGTTTGTGCTCTTAGGAATTAATGACTTGATAATACACAATCAATTAAAGAAGCCTGCTGTATCTCCCCTGTAGGGTTGTTTTAAAGCAACAACAAAATGGTTGTAAACCTCACAAATAAACTAAGAGATAAGATAATCAAGGCTAAGCTGAAATGAAACACTTTCCTTTGCCGGATCGTCTTTGGACATTTTGGCATAATATGTCCATACTTTTTTTAAAAAAGAAAAAGAAATGGAAGAGTTGATTGTTGGTGAAAAGTTAAGAAAGGCTGTTTAGAATAAAAACAGTATAATGCAAAAACAATTGTTCTCTTTCTGACATATCTTTCATTTCTTGAGTAATATTGAATAGCCAGTTCTGACTGCTTGGGTACCCTTCAGTGGTGGGTTGCCCCCGGTTCGCACTGGTTCTATAGAACTGGTAGTAAAACCAGCCGGAGGCTCCATCCGCTGACCCTGATGTCATCAAAATACTTCTGCGCATGCACAGAAGAGCACATATGCGTGTGAGCAAAGCAAGCAAGCGCACGGCCCCATTGCAAACTGGTAGTAAAGGTAAGTAGAACCCACCCCGGTACCCTTGTGCTAACTTATTGTGTAATGGCCAATGTGATATTGCAAGTTCTATCCCTTCCATACATGTGTGTGGTATCAAGAATAACATTGTCCCAATGCTGCTTCCATCATTGTCCCCCTACTCTCTTCCCTTCATACAGCTTAGTAGTAATAGCACTTATGGAGAAGGGTTAAAAAAGTTCTGAAGGTTTGATCAAAGTTAACAACCAGTTAACTTACCTTCCACGTTACTGCTGTGGAGTAACACAGCTGCCACGTGGCAATCTGCTCTGACGCACGAATTCACTGAGAAAATATAGGTCAGTAAAGTGCAGGGGCAGGAGGGCGGGCCCACCTAATAGTTGGAGTGAACCAGTTTTCTCCCAGTTGATTGTTGGTGTTACCGGTTCGCCTGAACCAGTCCAAACCAGTAGAATTCCACCCCTGATCAAAATCCTCTCTCTTTGTTCATGCATACAACATCTACACAAACAAACAAACAAAAAAAAGGGAATCAGGTTTTGACTGTGAGTTGTACTTTTTGTACAACTCACTCACACCCACACTTCTCAGGGAGCTATTTTTAGCATAATCTTAAATTGGATTCCAGAAAGGCATTGGGTGGTAGGCGTATTGCTCTGAGGGATCCTTAGTGCTCTCAGAATGTGGTTGTTTTTTTGCAGATATTTCATTACCTAAACTACATAATATCAACTGAGCATAATGAACATTTCTTTTTTTTAAAAAAAGGCATTTTATTACATGTGATTTATGAAATTATAGTTACCCAAAAGAAGCTATTCATCAAGAGACATTGATATTTTTACTGCTTCTAAAAAAAGAAAAGGCTTGAATTCTGTTATCTATAATTCATTTCTGAACCAAACATCTATCATTATTGTTATTAGCCTTACTCAAGTAAGGAGATAATTACAGTGGAAGAAATTATTAAAAATAATTTAAATGCAGATTACCAAGCATGATGCTGAGAAATTCCATTTTTTTTAGTTTTAATTTAACACATTATTGAAAGGCTCAGGTTTATTTTTTTCTTTTGAAAATTAGATTAACTGCAATTAATTTTGATCACATGCTGAAGTGATATAACTTATTTTGAAAGTAATATTGGAAATCAGCAATAATCAATTCTGCCTTGTTTCAGTTCTCAGTAAGTGTAAATAAAATTGCAGCAGAAACAATGTTTCGTCAATTTGTCCCACTACCACTGGTGACACCTAAAATTAATGGTTTCTTTAAAGTCATTATAAGAACTTTATTTATTTGGGACTGTGAGATTGGATTGCAAACATCCAAATAACCACTATATGATACGATAGCAAAGATTTTTATTATTATTTTTGTTGCCTTCTCTGCAAACAAGTAGCATTTTATAAAGTACCACTCCAGAAACCAAGAGATTTAATCATCTAATAGGCCAGATAGCAGTATTAATCAAACACTTCAGAAACTCTTGTCCAATCTTTCCAGTGCTTAATAATGGGCTCTGTTTATACAATATACCAGACTAGATTAAAATGTGTAGTTCTGAATCAGAACTGGATCAGAAGTGAGTGCTCACATGAAGAAAGAATATAATTTATTTGCTAGCTGCAATTGTTTCTTAAATTCAGGTTTATGATAGATCACGTGGGATAATTCCAACCTCTGAGAATAATGAAAATATGTTATAAGTGGTGGACCAATGACATCAACATTCTGTCTTCCTAGGAGTATTCCTATCCATGATTAGAAAATAATAATTAGAAAAATAATTATTTTTTCTACAATTCAGCAGTAGGATACATAAGAGGCTCAATATTCTTTCTAATTAGCTTTATTCATCTCAAACACCGAGTGGAGGACCAGAGACATACACACACAAAATAAAATCATTGTCTAGGTTGATAAATGACACCGAAAAACATGATACAGTCTGCTCGGATTTAATTTAATATGACGTTTTTTGGTTTAATTAAAATAAAATAAACATTGGCTTTATGAATCTATGTCTAGGAATAGAAAGAGTCTGGCAGCTGAAATATTAGTTTCAATATATCTCATTAACTTAACTATATATTATCTCATTCATATATTGTATCCCTAGAAGGACTTGCAGCCTAACCCTCTGCATTTTCCGAAAGACAAGAGTATCTTGTGTATATATGTATGTTTGTGCATCAAAATCAAGATGATGGCTACTGTTGCATGATTAAAGACCCTTTCAACATGTGTTGCTCACAACAAAGGAATATGAAAAAGGCTGATACACCCTTCCACAGACATGTTCATACTAAGGACAATCCTATAAAATTCAGTATAATAATAGAGTTGCAATCTCTGCCTATAGTCATAGATCCTTAAAATAAGTCTTGTTGAATTGAGATACCTATAACTGAATAACCATGCAGGATCATGACTCAGCTTTTACTAAAGCACAGTTCTCATGTTGCTTTTTTTATAGTGGTCCACTTAAACCTATTTCTCATTATTACTTAGTGTGTATCTATTGCTTTAGTCTTCATCCCCCTTGTTTAGATTTTTCTCCAGATCTCCTCTTCCTCTTCTTTTCTCTCCTTCCCTCCCTCCAATTTATCAATTATTTAAATAGGGTTTACTTAATGTAGAGTCATCAGGATGAGGCAGCTTATAAATTAAACAAATAAATTTACTAGAATATATATAGCTAAAAGTTATTACGCTCTGTATTAAAGCCATTTGCTTTGATTTCTGATTTACCTCCAATTATAGCTAGTAAATGAAGTTAGTTCCCTAATTCTAGATAGGCTTTAATTTATTTGGAGACTAAAAACAAGATGCCATGAGTGAGAACAAATGCCTTTTACTTAGCCACATATCCAAAAAACGTCAAACAATTGTGCAAGTTGTAAATGTATTTCCAAAGTAATAGAAGCTATAATTACAGATGCAATAAATCAAAAGTAAGAAACCAGAAGCAGATAAAGAATAGGTAGAGTAAAAAAGAGAGTTCACACTATAACCATCTCTCTCTCTCTCTCTCTCTCTCTCTCTCTCTCTCTCTCTCTCTCTCTCTCTCTCTCTCATTGTTGAAATGGAGAAGTATAGAAATAAAATAAATCAAATGCAATAAAATCAGGGGTGAAATTCAGCAGGTTCTGACAGGTTCTGGAGAACTGGTAGTTGAAATTTTGAGTAGTTCAGAGAACGGGCAAATACCACCTCTGGCTGGCCCCAGAGTGGGGTGGGAGTGGAGATTTCACAATATCTTTCCCCCAGGAGTGGGGTGGGAATGGAGATTTTGTAGTATCCTTCCCATGGGGTGGGAATGGAGATTTTGCTGTATCCTTCCCCTGCCATGCCCACCAAACCACGCCCACAGAACCGGTAATAAAAAAAAATTGAATTCCACCACTGAATAAAATATCTATATAATTTAAATAGATAGCTAATTCTTTCACTTTGGGAAATAAATTATAGTTTGTTAAACAGTAAGGTGAGTTGTTGTTGTTTTTGTCTAATGGATGTTAATTTTACCCCCAAATTTTTTTCTTTATTTTACATTTTAACTTTGGAAAATAAATTAATTCTTTTTTGAAAGTAATTTTTTTCATACCCCTATTTAATATCCTGGTCATTACTTTCCAAATGTATAGACACATAATAAACTAAAACTGTGTCTCCTATTTGGAAATATGATTATCCCTTAAAATATATATAACCCAAATAAAATAGAATAAAATAAAGCAGAAGAAAGCAAAACAAAGCAAAGCAAAACAAAACAAAGCAAAGTAAAGCAAAACAAAATAATAAAATAAAACAAAACCCTGTGTTTTTTTTTAACACGCTAAGGCATTGTCATCTTGAACTGAAAGATCAAGTAATCTAAAAAGAAGTCACATTAAGGAAAGATTAAAAGTGATTCAAGCAACACAGAACGTTCAAGATTAAAAACCAAACAAGCAGACGAGGTAAAAAGAGAACTGCATAGACACATCAAAAATATAACAACAAAGATCAAAGGGAAAAGAGAGACAAGGAATAAATGAGAATCTGTGTGAAAGAATCTTTTTCTGACTCAATGTGTGTTGTTGGCTTGGGAAAGAATTGGAAATGCCAGCTAATACAAGAAAGATCAAAAGAAGCTATATAGATGTACAGAACACATGAAAGCTAGGCTCAGTCTTATCAAAATAATACATTTCATTTTCAAATGAAACTAGCAAATTTTATGCTCACGCCATCAAATCTACATAAAATAATTACTCTAAGGTTTGGCATAGTTGGTATTTAACAGCTACGTGACCTGAGATCCATAGTGTAAATTATAATTTTTATAAGAGAACATCATTAAAATTATGGAAATGATTAACTGGTATATTGTAGCATAAGCTTTTTCATTGGTGTAATGAGTTCATTAGATGCACAAATCAGCCTGAGAAGTTTCTAGGTTTCTGGTCTTTAAATACAACAAGGGATTAGGGAAAGTGAGCAGCAGTAGGGAAAATAATCTAATGAAGTTATTTAAGGCATGTGAACCCCCAGCAGCCCACCCCTGATTGTTACCTACATCTGGAAGGCAATCTGCATGTCAATTTCCCTTCCGTTGTATGTCCGGGAACATTTGCATCTGCAACTGCAAGTATCTTAGAAGCAATCCCCCCCAAAAAATGAAGCAAAGGAAGAGAAACTCAGTAGAGACATGGGATTTGGGGTACAGAAATGTGGGGAGATTGGGAAGGCTGGAAGAGGATGGCATTTTGGCTCGCGGGCTCTGAAGAGTCTCTGAAGAGTCTCTGAAGAGTATGCCTGGTTGCTACCATCTCACACAGTTAAAATTACACTCACAACAACTCACAAAATTAGCTTCTAGCTTCTTCCTTTTCCAATATCTCTCGGAACTATTTTTGCATCGGAAACTGGTGCATCGGAAGGTGACTGGGAATTGCTAAGATGCAATAAAGGCAATAATAAACCAACTCTACAATATATATATGCCTGATATCCCAAGCCACTAGCAAACATTGTGTTCATAACAGAAAAATAGGAAATATCTTCCGATACCTGAATCTAAAACATCAAGTTTCTTGGCAGAAGGGAAGCTCTGCAGCCCTGCTTGTTTCTGCTGTTAAAAGTCAGCTCACTCACAAATTTATGTACCTGTGGTTGGGTTCAGATGCTGTGGCATCCTAGCATGTTGTTTGTTTTAGCTCCTTGGGATCTAGACTCTTGTCCTTTAGCAAAAGCACTTAGACTTATATACTGCTTCATAGTCTTTACAGCCCTCTCTAAGCAGTTTACAGAGTCAGCATATTGCCCCCAACAATACCGACCTTGGAAGGATGGAAGGCTGAGTCCATCTTGAGCTGCTGAGAATTGAACTGCTGGCAGTCGGCAGAATTAGCCTGCAATACTGCATTCTAACCACTGCGCCACCACAGCTCTTATAAGAGCAAGGAATGATCATAAGTCACCTTTATCAATGTCATTGTAGCAATAGCAATAGCCCTTAGACTTATATACTGCTTCACAGTGCTTTTACAGCCCTCTCTAAGCAGTTTACCGAGTCAGCCTATTGCCCACAGCAATCTGGGTCCTCATTTTACCGACCTCGGAAGTATGGAAGGCTGTGTCAACCTTGAGCCTGATGAGATTCGAACTGCCAAACTGCAGGCAGCTGGCAGTTAGCAAAAGTAACCTGCAGTAGTTACTTTTTTTCTGTTGAGACCTGGAAAGGTCTCAACAGAAGAGCAAGGAACATAAAAAGATTGTGTCTTACCGAAAAACCCATTTTCACACAGCTGTCTCCTCAGACATAACCAAGGGAACAAGGCCTCACAGAATTCAGTTTCACCTCAACAACACCAGCCTTTGGTGTATTTCCCCATTCCCCCCCCCCCTAGACCTTTCTTGAACACATTTTCACAGTCAGCTGTTCTTTTACTCCCATTCCAGGAAAAGGGGGATTTTACTCGGTCTCCTGATTAAACTTTTGCATACAAGTGAGGTGTAAGTGCAGTGACGGCGTTTCTTCACTCCTATGTTTGGCCGAGACCGAGCCAAAAACTCTGTGTGTGTGATATAAATAAATGGCTCAATCAGAACTTGTTAACCTTTGGGACGTAATAAGGGAGAAGGCCAGAGCAGAATATCCTAATTGATGCTAGTCCCACTCTCTAATTCTTCCATCCCAGCCAGGGGTGGGCTGCTGGCGGTTCATAGGGGTTCGTGAGAACCTCTAGCTAAGATTCTGTGCAGTTTGGAGAACTCTCAAATCCTGCTCCTGGCTGGCCCCGCCCACCTGCCCCTCCCCTCCCAGGAGTGCAGGGCACTTGGGGAGGGCAAAAAAAACAGGCTTACTGGATGGTCAGGAAGCCTCCAGAGGGCCTCTGGAGCCTGGGGAGGCTGTTTTTGCCTTCCTGGAAGCTCGAGGAAAGCCTCCGGAGCCCAGAGAGGGCAAAAACACCACCCCCTTCTGTGGTGCAGGAGGCTGACTAGGCCATGCCCACCATGGCCATGCCCACCCAGCAACCAGGCAGACAACCCTTTGCTAAAATTTTTGAAGCCCACCCCTGTTTCCAGCTGACCAATGTTGGTAGAAGTTCACATATTATTCTAAACCACGATGCTCGTTTTTTTAAAGCTCAGCACATTGTATCAACCCAGTTCTCGTGGCTTGTAAACTGTGGTTAAAACCCTTCATATTTTGAGGGAACCTTTCTGCTTGTGGTTAAAACGAGCCATGGCTTAGAACGATGGGTTAAAGATGGTAAAGTCAGACAATTCCATTCTGGTTTACCAACAGAGGCTGAGATATACCAGGGCAAACTTTAATAGATAACTGCCGACGATAAATTTATCCTTGGATTTAAAGTTACATACATTTAAGGATTGTTCAAGCACTTGGAAACAATGTGTCCTCTTCTGATTCAAGGACAGCTATGACAGATTCAGATTCTAGGTGCTCTTACTTTTCCTTAATACACTTGGTTGCAAATGTTAGCTTGGAATTTTGGCTAGTTTCAATCACCCGCTCATTTATTAAAGCTAAGTTTGCTAAGTTTGCTAAACTAAGGAGTTATGGATGGTTCAACGAGCAACAATCACTTGTTCTTCTTGTTTCAGGGAAATAGAAATTTTGGAGAGGATGAGGATAGAGAAAAATCATCATTCCTGCTATGTATGAGAACTAAAGGTAAAGGTTCCCCTCACACATATGTGCTAGTGTTCCCAACTCCAGGGGGCAGTGCTCATCTCCCTTTCAAAGCCGAAGAGCCAGCGCTGTCTGAAGACGTCTCCGTGGTCATGTGGCTGGCATGACTAAACGCCAGAGGTGCACGGAACGCTGTTCCCTTCCCACCAAAGGTGGTCCCTGTTTTTCTACTTGCATTTTTTACGTGCTTTCGAACTGCTAGGTTGGCAGAAGCTGGCACAAGTAACGGGAGCTCACCCTGTTACACGGCGCTAGGGATTCGAACCGCTGAACTGCTGACCTTTTGATCGACAAGCTCAGCATCTTAGCCACTGAGCCACTGCGTCCCTCGTATATGGATGAGAATGAACTGTATTTAAATAGGGCTTTGATGGTGAACATTTATTTAAATCACGTTGATCAATCCTTATCTGCAATTATCTAAGTTGTACATTTCAGGGCACTTTTGTCTGTCTGTCTCTTTGTTTCAAAATCTGATTATCAACAAGAATTTCAACTCCAATATTCTTGAGGGAAAAAACCTTCCAGAGAACACATGTGCTTTTGACATGTTGTGTTATTCATGCAATATACTTAAGCCTAGTCAGATAAGTAGATACATTTACTTATAAAGATTTAGTAGATGTGTTTCCCCTGTTTCCCCTAAAATAAGACATCCCCTGATAATAAGCCCAATCGGGCTTTTGAGCGCTTGCACTAAAATAAGCCACACCCCTGAAAATAAGCCCTCCCCAAAAATATTTAACCGCATGAGCAGCTGGTCCCCATTTCCTCTGGTTTCCTCCATGCGTCCCAAAATAATAAGACCTCCCTGAAAATAAGGCCAAGTGCTTATTTTGGGGTTCAAAAAAACTATAAGACAAGGTCTTATTTTCGGGGAAACACGGTACATAGTATACTAAGTTCAGTGAGCATTACACTTGTGTGTATATGCGTGTGTTAGAACTAAGAAGTTCTAACTAGATTGTAATTTTTGCTGCAATAGAAGGATAAACCGATTAAATCAACATTTGGATATAAATACAAATTCTCTAATCAGAGAGGACACAACCTGCAATCATTAGGTTATAAAAGGTAAAGGTAAAGGGTCCCCTTGCACATATGTACTAGTCGTTCCCGACTCTAGGGGGCAGTGCTCATCTCCGTTTCTAAGCCAAAGAGCCAGCGCTGTCCGAAGACATCTCCGTGGTCATGTGGCCGGCATGACTAAATGCCAAAGGCGCACGGAACGCTG
>JANHZT010006226.1:82616-92999 GCA_032468215.1 Stegonotus admiraltiensis
GGCCTCACCACCGCCTCTTTCAAGGCAGTAGGCAAAAATCCCTCACTCAAAGAAGCATTTATAATCCTCTGGAGCCAGCCTCGTGTAACCTCCTGGGTAGCCAGCACCAGCCAGAAGGGACACGGGTCCAGTAAACATGTGGTTGCGTTCAACTTCCCCAGCAACCTGTCCACGTCCTCGGGAGTCACAGTATCAAACTCGTCCCAGATCACACCCTCAAGACCCGCCTCCATCATCTCGCCTGAATCTACCCAGTCAGAGTCCAAGCCCTCCCGAATTTGAGCGATTTTATCATGCAGATATTGTGCAAAGTCCTCAGCTCGACCTTGCAAGGGATCTTCTCCAAGGATGTTCTCTTTGGTCCCTTCCAGCCTGAATCTGTGCCTAGTTATAATAATGTCTGGGAACCACACCTGATGGATCCCTTGCCCTCTACTGCCCCCTCCCCTTGTCTTAGTTTAGTCCCACTACCTTGCTCAAATACATTAAAACCTTTCCTACCATGAGGCCCATATCACTTAAATCCCTTCAAAAACCTTTCACCTTTTGAGAGCCGCTGCAGCTGATCTAGGTGCCGCCATCTTCATCATCTATTGGGACCCCATTAATAGATTACTGATTAGTAGTACATTTTTAATAAATATGCAACAATTTTATATCTTCCCATTTTGTACAAAAAGTCTACAAAGGATTTTCCAGTTAGTGCTAAAGTTAATGTTTTTTCTTTAAGCAAGGCTGTCAATTTTGCTGTCTTGGCCATAAATGACTTACCTTGGGTGATTGTCAAGCTGAGGAGGAGAAAAGAATGCTCCCATGTTGCACAAACCCCAAAACTTCAAAAACATAGAGCCATATAAGAATCCCTTCTCTTATCCAGTTTGTTGTTCAGCTGACCCAGAAACGAACTGCTGAATGTCACTTCGCTTCTGCAAGTAAAAACTTCCTTCCAGCAGCTGCTTGTTGGCTTGTCAATTTAAAGCCACGGCATCTTTTTTCTTCTTCTTTGCCATGATTGCAAGCCATGATTTTTTCCTTCTAGCTGATCAGCTGGGAGACTGGGAGGCAGCGAATAGATTGGGGGCGGGGCCAGGCAGAGGTGGTATTTACTGGTTCTCCAAACTAAAAATGTTTACTACTGGTTCACAAGAACCAGGGAGAACCGGTAGCAACCCACCATTGGGGGGGGGAGTGTCAGAGAAGATCTACTCTAGCCTTCACTTTCATGAGGCCTTTCAGGGGATGAATTTAGAGGCATGTTTTGGGACTTGAAGGGGCCGATCTTAGAAACTCAACTTTATTTTGATACATTAGTTTACAATTGTTGAGCCTGGAGTTGGAGGGTTGTTTATCTCTGCTTCCTCACTTTCCAGCATAGACCAATTCCTCTGTATGAGGGTGGTCCCTAGTTGTCCCTACATGAGAGTGGATTCATTGAGGGTAGATTCTTTGGCTAGATTTACCCCAGCTTCCACTGGCTCTGTTAGAAATACACAAGTCATGAGATGGTTTCACTACTTCATTTGGGGTAGTGGAACATTGTCTAAAAATGAATTAGATGAGAACCTTATTGGAGGAGGGAAAAAAAATCTGATTCTTGGCTTGGCTTCCTCCTTTATAATATACGATTTTAGTCTCTTTCTTGATGCCCAAGGGCATCAAGATCCTACCCTAAATAGTTTTATTCACATTTAAAAAAAAAATATGCTTGCTGACATGCATTCCCAGTTTCCCCAAAGTAAACAGCTCTGTTGGGCGGACAGTTCATGTTGCTGGGTGTAGAATGGCCTGAATTCCTTGCCTACTGGCTTCTTGCCCCCCTCCCCCTCTGCACCTAGTTGAGTATCTGAGCAAGTATCAGATTGTTAGAGTGTTTGGCGATTTTGGCCGCCATGATGGGGCCAGATGGTAAAGTTTCAATTAATACTGATGACACGGGGGGTGGGTCTTCAATGAGTGGGAGTGGGCATTGGCTGAGGGCGTCAGTGTCGCTCAGCCACTTACCTGGCTGATGTATGAGGTGATAGTTGTAGGCTGTTAGGAATACGGTCCAGTGTGTCATTCGAGGGGACAGGACTTGTGACGTTTGCCGGTCCCCGGCGATTAAACCCAGCAGTGGCTTGTGATCTGTCACCAAATTGAATGGTCCTCCTGTATACATGTTCATGGAATCTCTTGACCTCCTGCGACTGCAGCCAACACTTCCTTGTCTAGTTGGCTGTAATTCCGCTCTGCCGAAGATACCATTCTTGAGAAGAATGCAATCAGAGCCTCGTCTGTCTGGGAAACGGTGGCTTAAAACTGCTCCGACCCCAAATGGTGATGTGTCGCATATGAGAACCAGAGGGAGGTTCTCATTATATTGCACTAGGACACTGAGATTAGATCCTTCAACCCCGCTGAATGCTGCAGCTTCCTTCTGGTCCCAGGACCACACCACTTTCTTGTCTAACAGCCTGTGAAGCAGTTCTGCGACTGACACTTTGTGCCTCAAGAATACACTGTAGAAGTTAAATGCTTGGAGCTCTTTTTTTCCTGGATGTAAGAACTAGACCTGGGTGACAGTGATCTTGCACTTCTCTTTCTTCACCTTCAGCCCCACTTCCTGGAATCTTTGAAGTACTGTTTGCAGTCAGTCAAGAAGCTCTGTTTTATTAGCTGCTGACACCAACATGTCATCGAAGTACGGGACGACGCCTGAAAGCCTTGCAATAGGTGCTCCATTAGGCTCTGAAAAAGCCCTGGTGCCACGCTTACTCCAAACTCTAGTCTGCAGCATCAGAAAGCTCCTCGATGAGTCACTATTATCTGGCTTCCACTGTGGCCTTATCCACGGGAAGTTGTTTGTAGGCTTGGGCAAGGTTTAGTTTAGCAATGACCTTCCTCTCACCCAGAGAGTTTAATAGGTGCTGTACAACTGGCACTGGGTATGCATTCTGTTGCAGCGGCTTCAGTTTCCATTCAATCCCATCCTCGTTGCCAATGTTAGATTTTGGGCAAGAATGGAGTCAAATTCAAAGGAATACAACAGCAACTTTTCAGCTCATAGCATAGAACATAGCAAAGCATGCTGGCTGGCAGCGCTCCTTTTATAGAGAGCTGTCAGCCGTTAACCAATCAGTTTAAAGTACTTCCCTGCTTAAATAGCGGACCGGAGTGAAGACTCCCAACTCCATATTTGCATACGTAACACCCACTATATCATGGGATAAGGCAGATGAAGATAAAAGTGGAGAGATATGGTAAAAAAATTAATAGTGGTTTACATGTTATTTTTGTGAACAATGTATACATGGGTGGAAAATTTCAAGTTGCTGATTAACCACTAAAATTGCCAAGAAGGCAAGAATAACCCCTTATAATAGGAATCTGATTAAAATACTTTTGATCCTATAACAAAAGGACCAAGGAGGTTGAATACACACACTTTGGAAGAGATCTTGTGTCCTGTGCAGAATAGTTTTTTAAAAAAATCTGCATTGTGTGTATGTCATTGGGCTTTCACACACAGTGCATAGAACTAGTGTTCTGGGACATGAGGCTCTAATCCTAGTCAACAATAGCCACTTGTGAGGACCATTTTAAGTATTTAATAATGAGGGAAAAAATCTGATTCTTGGTTTGGCTTCCTCCTTTGTAACCTACGATTCCAGTCTCTGGCCCTCCTACTTTTGTTACATTCTCGAATATACTGTAGGAGTTGTTGAGGGGCAGGCAAAGTCTGAATCAAACACTGAAGTAACGGCATCTTCAAATATGTCATCAATAGGCAAGTCTTTCAAGTAACTAGCTGAATGTGAAATTTCAAAGGAACCAGATGCATATTCTGTTCCTTTCAAGTTTTGTCTCTTGTTTTCACTTGAGAACTGACATTTCAGAAGTCTTGAACTGATCTTCTCTAGATCTAGCCAAATAAGTAGGTGAACTTGCATCTTTCAAATCTTGTAGAATAGAGAGGCTGATTACTTATCATTACCTGAAACCATGAACAAGCTAGTTTCTCTTGGACTTTCCAGAGGCAATGATTCATAACCATATGATTCTTGTTGGCTAATAGCAGGAAAAATATGTGAAGGCATTACAGATCAATCAAAATGTTTGGCTTATTATCCATCTGCAATATGAAGTAGTGTCCAATCAGTTTTGCAGCATTTGGCTGAATCTGAACAAGAGTATAGTCCTTACACACTTAAGAATTCAGAATTCATCCTACTTTTATCAGCAGCCAATCAGTAAGTAACCAGTGACCCAGTTCCATTGGCCAGCCATGCATGCCATAACGCTACCTCCATCACTTTTGAGAGTTGATGTGCTATGCTTCAGAGCATGAACTGTGTTCCTTCTCCGTACTTTTCCCAGCATTCTGGTACAAGTTAATATTGGTTTTATCAGTCCAAAGAACCAAATTCCAGACGAGCTTTTTTTTTTTTTGAGCGTGTGTCTTCTGGCAAAGTCCAATCTGGTCTTTCTGTTGAGTGTTGCCAGTGGCACCTTGTTATGAAGCCTCTGTATTTACATTCTTGAAGCTATATCTACCTCAAGAGCTGTTCTTGGATTTGGCTAGATGTTGTGAAAGAGTTTTTCTTCAACAATGACAGAATTTTGTGGTCATCTACTTGGCTTCCATGGTCTTCTAGGACTTTTGGTGTTGCTGAATTTGTCAGTTAATTCCTTTTTAAGAATGTTCCAAACTCTTGTTTTGGCCACTTCCCATGTTTGTGGCTATCTGAGTTTATTTTGTTTTTTCAACCAAATGATGGCTCTTTCACTTGCATAGACAACGCTTGGGACCTCAGGTTGCGTGGTCCAGTGAACAGTTGTTACCAAACCCAAATGTAACACTCTGAACCAACTCCACACTTTTATCAGTTTGATTTTTCATAGACTATTGAAGGGAACAGGCCGCACCTCACCATGAAAATGCTTTGTCATCCATTTATAACATAGAAATAGGGGTGGGTGTATTAAAACTGCTTTAATTCCTCAATGTTTAAGGCCATGCTTTTGTTAAACCCCTTGAATTAAAGTAGAAATTCGTCACTTTGCTTACATCTTGGAATGTTTCATTTCAAATCCACCGTGATTGTATACAGAGGCCAAATGCCAAAGAATTTACCAAATCCTCTCCAATATATACGAACTTGATTGTATAAGCTGTACAACTGAGAAATCTTTTAGGAGGGGAAAATTAAAAATACAATATGTCCAATAATGTTGCGTAAAAGATGTATATCCTTAAACTATTTTATTGAAGCACCTTTTGATTTTATGATGGCATTCTGCGTTTTGGTGTACCTATCAGCATGACACATCTTTCTTTGAATCTTGATTTACTCTTGCGAAGTGCTCCTAATCTGTCAGATTGCGAGACCATCTCCTGGGCACTGGCATCTTCAGGTCACCCGACAGATTTTCAATTGGATTTGGGTCTTGCCTCTCTGGCTGGACCATTCCAAAACTTGGATATTCTGGTGGAGCCATTCTTTTGCTGATTTGGAGGCATGCTTTGGTTCGTTGCATTGAAAGGTGAAATTCCTCTTCATCTTGAGCATTTTTGCAGGGGCCTAAAGGGTTTTGTGTCAAAATTGATATTTGGAACTGTTCATATTTTCCTCTACTTTTCCTAAAGCTCCAGTGAAGCATAACACTGCTACCACCATGCTTCACTGTGGGTATGGTGTATTTTTGGGGAATGTGCAGTGTTTTTGTGCCAAGCATGCCTTTTTGGAAATTATGGCTAAAAGGTTCAACTTTGGTCTCATCAGACCATAACACATTTTCTCACGTTTTGGTCAGGCTTTGTGGTTTCTTTTTGCAAAATGTAATTGTAATTGCAAAATTGTAATTGCAAAATTGTAAGAAAAGGCTTTTGTTTCACCACATTACCTCATAGCCCAGACATTTATGTGAAGAATACGGGAGATGTTACATATACTGTAGTTTAACGTAGTCAAGCCAAGCTGATTCTGATGTTATGTGTGTCACTTAAAATTCAGTTTAAAAACTCATACCCAATATTTGTAAAATACAGTAAGTGTTAGTTTTAAAATTATCACTGTAGATGGAGTTCACATACCTGCAGTCTTCTGTACTGCCATCTGATTTATGAAATTTATATGCTGCCCACCTTGCTGTCAAGCAATCTGGGTGGCTTACAACAATAAAAAATGAAAAATACGTTAAACATTAAAAGTTTCAAAATTAAGAATTAAAACACTAAAGTTTACCAAGATTAGATAAAAAGGGATCAATACAAAAACATGGAGGTGAATAATGAATAAAACTTTATTAGGGTCCTCAACCAGCAATAGACATACAATAAATTAAAAATAATACTGACATTAATCATGAATAGTAATATCATTGTTATGAAAATACATAATCTCAAACCATTAGGGTCATTCCCTAAATTACATGAGTGGAGAGCCAATAAGTATGTGAGTAAATGTATTTTTCCAATAATTGTTATAGATATCTCCAAAAAATTGGCACCAGTTGACATCTATAATTCTCTAACCAGTTGTGGAGATGTGATCTCTAGTCTATTTACTGCCAAATGGGATGTCCGCATTGGGGCCTCACACCCGGAATTGGGCCATCTCAATGCTGATTAATTCGCCATGGGACAATTCAGTGAAGGATAACTTAATGCAAGACAACTTGCATTGTGTTATCCACCACTCTTTCTTCAATACTTTCATTATTTAGTCATTCACATTTCATTTCGTCCCCTCCTTTAGCATCTTTTCTTTAATGAATCTATTCCATGTAGTATTTCTTGATTCACTTAGTTGTTTTAATTATTGGAAACAATTTCGTCAGAATTATTTAAACTTTCGTATTCATCATTCACTTGCATTATTGGTTGACCATGTTTTTGTTGAAGTTATATTGTTACACTTATATTTCTTTATTCGCTTAGTTTCTTATTGAACTACTTATACGGAACTATTTTAATTTTTATATTTCTCAATTCACTTAGTTCCTTTTATTATTGGAGTTCATGTCTTCAGAATTAACCTTTTGTATTAATCGTTTAATTCAGTTACTTTTATTGGTGACCACATTTTCATCAAAATTATTGTAACCCTTGTATTTCTGGATTGATTTTATTTTCTTATTGGGCATGGTGCCATCAAAATTTACCTTTTGTATTTCACACGTTCAGTTGGTTCAACTCAGTTTTAATATTCTGTATTTTAATGCATCTTGGTTTTTCATATTTATCTGGCAGTTATTCAACATTGCTCCTTCACTGAATATTATAAGGTGGTGTAAATTTTTATTTATTGTTAACCATACAAAATATATTCAGCTTATCATGGGCCATGGAATGCAAATCTGTCCACCAACACTGAAATAGTGTTAAGACAAAATGTTCATCATTATAATAGTGGTGTCAAAATCAAACTTAGTTTGGTCATCTTTTTTAAACCAAAGACATTACTCACTTTGAATGGACTCTTTAGCTTCCAAGAGCTATACGTGTAACTTTATTTGTGCTCACTAAGTATGCATGCCTACATAGAAACCCAAATTATATATGCGTGGTAACTGAAACAAAAAGTATGCTACAGGTTGGCACATGTCCCGTGTAACTCTTGGTCTTTAATGTTCTGAACACATGGTCCTGGAATAAAACTACCCAATTGGAAAAATGTTCAATATTTCTGTAAGCCTTCCATTTTTTCAACATATTTTCAACACACAGCTAGTTTTTTTGTTTCATTCATGTAGCTGCTAAACTAGTCCTTGACCTGTTAATGTGTTTGCCCACTGACAAAGAGGTGATCAGTCTGTAATTTTAATGGTAGTTTTATTTTAACAGTAAGAGACAGAATAACAACCCCCCCCCCAAAAAATCCAGAAAAATGCATTTCAAAAGTTATAAATTGATTTGCATTTAATGAGTGAAATAAGTATTTGATCCCTTCACAAAACATGACTTAGTACTTGGTGGCAAAACACTTGTTGGCAATCACAGAGGTCAGATGTTTCTTGTACTTGGGCCACCAGGTTTGCACACATCTCAGGAGGGATTCTGTGCTACTTCTCTTTGCAGATCCTCCAAGTCATTAAGGTTTTAAGGTTGACATTTGGCAGCTCCAACTTTCAACTCCCTCCACAGGTTTTCTATGGGATTAAGGTTTGGTAACTGGCTAGGCCACTCCAGACCTTAATTTGCTGCTTCTTGAGCCACTCCATTGCCTTGGTTGTGTGTTTTGGATCATTGTCATGCTGGAGTACCCATCCGTGACCCATTTTCAATACCCTGGCTGAGGGAAGGATGTTCTCACCTAGGATATGACAGTACATGGCCCCGTCCATTGCCCCTTTGATAGGGTGAAGTTGTCCTGTCCCCTTAGCAGAACCCCCACCCCAACATAATGTTTTCACCTCCATGTTTGACAGTGGGGATGGTGTTCTTGGGTCATAGGCAACATTCCTTCTCCTCCAAACATGGTGAGTTGAGTTGATTCCAAAACTTTGATTTTTGTCTCATCTGACCACAACACTTTCACCCAGTTCTCTGAATCATTTAGATGTTCATTGGCAAACTTAAGATGGGCCTGTACCAGTGATGGGTTTCAAATTTTTTTATTACCGGTTCTGTGGTTGTGGCTTGGTGGGAGTGGCATGGCTTGTGGGAGTGGCTTGGTGGGTGTGGCAGGGGAAGGATACTGCAAAATCTCCATTCCTACCCCACTCCAGGGGAAGGTTACTGCAAAATCCCCATTTCCTCCCAACCAGCTGGGACTTGGGAGGCAGAGAATAGATGGGGTGGGGCCAGTCAGAATTTTTACAATAGTTCTCTGGCCTTACAATAGGCCAGTAGTTCTCTGAACTACTCAAAATTTCTGCTACCGGTTCTCCAGAACTGGTCAGAACCTGCTGAAACCCACCTCTGGCCTGTACATGTGTTTTATTGAGCAGGGGGACCTTGCAGGCTCTGCAGGATTTCAGTACTTCATGGTGTAGTGTTACCAATTGGTTTTTTTGGGTGACTATGGTCTCAGCTACCTTGAGATCATTGACAAGATCCTCCTGAGTAATTCTGGGCTGAATCCTCACCGTTCTCATGATCATTGAACTTCCATGAGGTGAGATCTTGCATGGAGCCCCCGACCGAGGGAGATTGACAGTTACTTTGTGATTCTTCCATTTGCAAGTTATTGCACTAATTGTCGTCACGTTCTCACCAAGCTGCTTGGTGATAGTCTTGAAGCCCATTCTGTTCTGTCCCAGCTATGGACCCCAAAGAACGCAGCACACACAAATTCTGTACAAAACTTACTTTACTAAAATAACTCAGTCTTTGTCAAACAAAGGCTGTTAATAAACTTTCTTTAGAGCCTACAGGAAACAAAAGATAAAGTAATCACAATCTTACAGCTGAATCCCTGCCTCTGGCACCACATCTTCTCCAGCCTCATTGACTGACTTGAGTGCCAGCTGCACAGGCTGCTGGCGCATCACCACACCAGCCTCCTTGTCAGAATCAGCTACAATCCACACAGGCCGCTGACAGGCCACAACACATTCAAGCCTTGTGTAGGTCTACAATCTTGTCCCTGACATCCTTGGACAGCTCTTTGGTTTTGGCCATGATGGAGAGTTTGGAATCTAATGGCATTGATTCATGGCAGTCATTTCAAAATCACAGTGAATGGACCATAGCTGAGTGTCAGCCAGCAGCCTTTTCACAACAGCTGTTCGTATTGTCAGCATTGGAAGCCATATTAACACTGGAAGCTTCCACGCTGCCACCTTCTTGCGCTTGGGAAAGTAGGAGAGATTTAGTAGAGGGATTGTAGTTAATAGCATTCTTCCTTTTGGTCAAAGTCATGGTGTTCCTGCATCTGGAGGAGGAGTGGTTGAAGTGGTGGCTCAAGTTGGGACAGATGGTGATTGGGCCATGTGATGGGCTGCGGGGTGCATGGGCTGGATTTGGGATTTTGATTTTCTGAGGGAAAACACCAAACTCTCAGATTCAGGTTTTCCCAGATGAGCCAGTATACCTACTCTAATAAATGGGAACTTTGAGAAGATGCCTGTCTCGGAGTTTTAATTGGAGTTGGAGTTTTCCGGAATGCTGACATGTATGCTATGTGCTGTTTAGCAAAAGTGTGTACAACACAGAGTTCACAGCCTTGTTCTTCTTTGCTAGGATCACATAAACCTGAGCAAAGAATTTGCGAGCAATTGTAAAAGTGCCGTCCACATACCAGGTGTCAGATGACTGTAGAATGTACAAAAAAGTACTTCTGCCAAATATTGGGATCCTCCTAGATCCCTCTTTGAAATTGCCTATTTATTTATTTATTTATTTATTTATTTATTTATTTATTTATTTATTTATTTATTATTAAATTTATATACCGCCCT
>JANHZT010006227.1:16421-29031 GCA_032468215.1 Stegonotus admiraltiensis
CCCCCCCCCCCCCCCCCCCCCCCCCCCCCGGTCTCTGCACTTCCATAAAAAAAACATTAGGAGTGGAAAAACTGACTGTAATAGACCATTATTTCTGTATCCGGCTGTGATTGGCTTATAACTTTGGCCTAAGGTTAAGTATTACTATAATTGTCCAGTGCCTCAGTTTTGATACAGTCCTATTTTAATATGGATTATATGAAGTCCCTGAGGCAGTGGTGGGATTCTATCGGTTCTACCCAGTTCAGGCGAACTGGTAGCGGTGGCGGAAAGCTTCGCCCACCCGCCCAGACATCATCGTCATCACAGATGCTCTGCACATGCCCAGAAGACTCTGTGTATGTGTAAAACTGGCATGCGCGAGCACTCAGATTTGCAAACCAGTAGTGAAAGTAAGTGAATACCACTACTGCCCTGAGGCATCTGTAACACATGGAACCAAGTATTATCAGTATGCTGATGTCACTCAGTTATATATTTCAGCTCCAGGGAAAACAGGAGATGTGTCCCAATAAGCTAAATCTCAAACCTAACAATACAGAAGTTCTTGGATATGAAGGTCCATTAATTTCAGGTTAGATCAGATTTATCATCTTTGACTCTATACTGGCTTATGTTTCCCTATGCAGAGTTAATCCACAATTTAGTAGTCATAGGGAACTGCCCAGAGTCCAAAATGTGGGCAGAAATGTGGATTCCTCTTTTAACTTACATCTATTGGAAGGAGAGAGATAGAGTTATGCTCAACTAGCATTTATTGTTTGCTTAATTTGTTTTATCTACAGGTAAGCATTTGTATACATTATCATTAAATTCGGTGGGTAAATGCAAAAATGACATTCCCCAGATGGCATCTGTAGAACCATATTAGGAAGCTGCCTCTGGTGGAATAGAGTTTTTAAATCAGGTATGTCTTTCTACTAAAATATGCTAAATATTTGTGGAGGAAGCATCAAAGCTTAATAAATGTAATGCAGTAATAAGTGAGCAGCAAGGATGTCATACTTCAGCAAACCGTATTAAGTCTGGAACTTCTTGCTCACCCACTGGAAATCCATCCTACTTTAGGAAGCAGAGCATTATGCTAAAAAGTACAGTGTTCTTGGATTCAGACATTGCTGTTAATCCACATCCAGTTTTATAGCAACACTTAGCTGGCTATAACTAAACAGCATTCAGTATTCTTGGTATTTGAATGAGAAGTTCAATTACCAGAAAAACCCAAGGGTAGCTTAGGAAGTGGAAACTATACAGAATCAAATTCATGTATAGCAGTCTTTCCCTTCCCCTTAACAGTTCACTGTTAGGAAAACTTTTCACTGTTCTCTTCCTCTAGTATAATTTCAGAATCATGTAAGAAAACACAGTACTGGAGTTAATCACATGTTGTTTACATAAACCTTTTTGTGTAAAGGAATTTTCCAATATGATAGAAACATTAAAAATCTTTTGCAAAATGTGAGTCAGGTATAAAGCTTCTGAAATAAATCTCAGTTAGAATTGGTTTCATATATTCATTTAGGTATGTAGATATATTTGTTTCCTTTAATATCTTAACAATTCTCTGTCTCTTGTAGCATCACAGAGCACATTGATTTTGCCACTCCCCTGCAAGAGCCCGCCATGGAGCCTCTCTGCAATGCCAACCTGCCTGCCAGCATGCATACATTGGATCACCTCCATGGCATTGCCAATCGAGCCAGTCTTCATTACATGGGAGAGAGTCAACTGAAAGAGGTAGGGTTGTGCTCTCATATGGGCTTGGGGTCGATCTAAAAACTGCATGCTTGCAGAGGACATTATGCTGGGCAAGTGAGGAAAGAATAAAATTATTTTGTGAATAACAGATCCATAAAAATGGGTACCCAAATTTAGACAAAGATGTATCTAATTTCTGAAAAACTCACCACGGTTAATTGATTTTATCATGGGATCTGCTCATGAGTTTCTTAAAGTTTTCTAATTTGAGGATTCCAGATTTATAAATCTTAATTATTGAACTAAAATGTTCTTAAAAGATTTTTATATGCACAGATTTGGAAGTAGTAATTTTTTAACCATGTGTATTAATTGCAGAATAGAAATCTGCAAGAATACTGGGCACAGCCTTTCAGAAGGAAAGAGATTGTATCTCTTTCTGTCAGACCAATTTGATAGAAATTATATCAGAATGTTTGTTTTTTCTTGATTCACAGGTACTGCAGAATCTTGGAAAAGACCGATATCCACCACAGTCTTTAGAACAAGTTGGTACTCGAATTGCCAAAGTACTTGAAAAGGTAGCTGCATGCATTTGAAATAACGCAAGTTTAGGTTTTCCTAATTTAGTTCCATGTGGCTGTGGTTGTGATATGTAGGATTCTCTAAACTAGCCATCCCTCAAAATGGTAAATTCCAAGTATGTTCCAGTTACAGTTCCCCAAATTGCCAAAATAAGAGCCAGATTGCCTACACATTTAAAGAGAACCTTGCTTTTTCACCCTCCAAAAGCTCCTTTTGAGAGGCTGAGTTTGCAGCCTCCAAAAGCTCTGTCTGGAAAATCAGAGGATGCATGGAGGCCAAAGGGTGGGGGCCGGTAGGTGGGCGAGCCTACATTCGGTGTTTAAGACGCACCCAAATTTTCACCCTCTTTTAAGGGGAAAAAAGTGTGTCTTATACTCCCAAAAATACAATAATAGCTTTTCAGAAAAAATATTAATGTACTTCCGAAGATTCAAAGATAATGCATCAAACAAGTAAGGAAGTGTTTAGAAGAAAATGAGAACAATTACATTAACATGATATATATTATTCCAAAGGAACTGCCAGCTGATAACAAACTCAATATATTTTTTGCATTCATAAATCTTTCCCCAAAATAATAGAAAGCTCACTATAAACTCAAAGCTTTCTGGGCAGAAAATAGGTCCCTCTTACTTTACCAAAGACTTTAGGGCAACCAGTCTTGAATTCAGGAAGATCAGAGTTTCATTTCAAAGTTTCAGATAAGCCAACAATAGAATAGAGTCATAGGTAAGAATTTCGACTGTTGTGTACCATTCCCATAGAGAGCCAATCACTAAAACTACGTCTTAGCGTGAATGATTGATGGAGTCATGCTTTTTTCAAGTGATAGTTTGTTCCTTTGTCCTTAATTTTCAAGATGTTGCTGGATCTCGGACTTTGCTTTACTTAGCACTTAATAATAGCAATAGCCCTTAGACTTACATACTGCTTCACAGTACTTTACAGCCCTCTCTAAATGGTTTAGAGTCAGCATATTGCCGCCAACAATCTGAGTCCTCATTTTCCCACCTCGGAAGGATGGAAGGCTGAGTCAACCTTGAGCTGGTCAGGATCGAACTCCTGGCAGTCAGCAGAACTAACCTGCAATACATTCTAACACCTGCGCCACTGCACTCTAAGTCTCTAAACCTCTAACTTAGATTGAAAAGCTGAAAAGTTTAAACAGTCTAAGCCTCAGCTTTCACCTGTGTCTCCTCAGGCATGGTCTCTTCAGCCAATTTGTATGACACAAGCTGAGGTTCAGACTGGTCTGAATCTGAAGGCTCAGATTGATCCCTAACATTATTCCTCCATTTAACCACTGCCCACCACCACACACTGAGGATTTAGGCTTCAGGGAGTATCCTAGCTGAAATCAATAAATAACTTAAGTCCTTCAGGCTCATTTCCCTTCCAGTTAATTGAAGTACTTTCCTGTGTTTGTAATAGTCAAGTAGTTTGCGCTACTTTTAAAGGGAAAAGGGCCACATTGATAATGCATAGCAGTAGGGGTGGCAGAGTGTAAGGTGGCCAAAAAGGCAAAAATGAGAGAAAGATAAGTGGATGAAGCGGAGTTGAGCTGCTGTTATAAATGTGGGCAGGCTGCCAAGCATCCAAGTTATGATCACATCACGGGGGCATTGCAATGACCATAACCAATAAGTACTACTTAGTGCAATCATAACTTTGATCAGTCATTATACAAATGCTCATTAAGCGAGGAATACCTGTACTCGGTTGGAACTTGCACAGGATTTTGAGCTTTCAGTAAATGCCTTCAAGTTTCAAGGGGTACCAGTCTCTCCAAATGTCATATATCAGGTATCAGAATGACATGGTGATTCTGCATGATCCAACGCATTTCCATCTATTTAGAATGACTGCACAAAGTGCAAAACAACAGTTTACCTTTTGCTTTCTCATAACCACACCAGTTATACCGTAGGTTTCTCTTGAGTTTTTTGAAAATTTGGAGATTTCTTAGATCATGCCTGTACAACTTGTGAAGGACTACATTGATGATTTGAGAATAATTGTGGACTGTCAAGGGTATGAAAATTGGGTATGCTATTTGGTGAACAGCTGCTTGGTGGTGAGCAGTGCTGGAGCTAGTGGCATTGGTAGAGCAGTGCTGGAGCTAGTGGCATTGGTGAGAACAGGAGGCATTGGAGGGATTTACCACCCTGTCTTTCAAGGCAGCAGCAATGGTGAATTTATTGAATTTTTAAAAACAGCAGGCCACACAAGGCTGCTTGGCAGGCTGCCTTAGAAGACCTAGCAACCCTGAGAGGTAGAGGGTACCAATTCAAATAGTGAACTCGCTGAGAGCACTGTAGTCATTGCAGAGCCTCAATTCTCCTGATTTTTTTCTTGACAAATATAGGAATAGCTGTGAGTGAAGTGAAAGGATGAATGAACTCCCATCTGGAATATTTTTTGTGGGTGTGCAAAATTTTGCACAGTTGTAACTTCAGATTCTAAAAGAGAGTATAGCTACCTCACTGAGATCTTGACCTCAGGAGCCCCAGATGAATAGGAAAGGGATGATGTGGTGGTAGCTAATCAACTTCCTGATATCAATCTGAAAACATCATTGAAGTTTGTATTTTTAACTGGAAGTCTGATCTTATTTTCATTTCTACTTTGGTTGCTAGAACCACTGGAGAATTAAATAGAAATTGACTCTCAGTTGTGTGAACTGAAGCATGCCATTCGTTTTGATTAAATGATTTGAAGATCATGTTTATGGAGCTATGCAGCACCATCCAGACTGCTAGTCCTAGTAGTAGGCATTGACCATCAATTGTTTTCATAAATATAGAAGGCAGGGTGGAGTGTTCCAGGATCCCATCATCCAGAAATGCCCATGAAAGTACTGATGGTTTCAGAATCAAGTCATTACTGTAGAGCTGGGCAATCAGGCATCTGGATCCTTACAAGTAATATCAAGTGCTGGCTAAACATTGTACCTGGGATTGGGTCTAACTGAGCAGTTGTGGTTCCCCAGTCTTGAAATACCTCTAGACCAGATGCAGCCTGTTTCTTAGCATATAGGGTGCGTGGTGACCCAATGCCCTTGACCCTCTTTTTTTCTGGAGATAAATGAGATCTTGTTGTTACATTGGTTCTAGCAGATATGGTTGGATATGGTTCTATCCGGTCTAGAGGTGTTTCAAGACTGGAGGACCACAACTGCTCAGATAAACCCAATCCCAGGTAAAATATTTAGCCAGCACTTGATATTACTTTTAAGGATCCAGGTGCATGATTTGGGGTCTTAAAAGAAAGATTGTATCCAAATGAGATCTGAACACCAGCAGTCTCAATTTTAAGGTATCCATCAATATGCTGGTATCAGTAGATCAGGTCTTACAGGGAGGGAAGGCATTCCACTCAGGTCAATTCATCCAGGATCTCATCTGCAAATCCTTTCTGGGAATAATCCATCAGAGCCGCCTCATTCCATTTCAGGTCTTGTGCTAAGAGCCTGATGTCATTTACATAATCAGCGATTGACCAGCTTCCCTTATGTAGCTCTCTAATACTTCATTTGCTATACCTGATTTTATTAGGTCTTCAAAGATCAGTAGCTCATTTTACAGTTCAGCCAGGGGATAAGGTGGTAACAACACCAGCTTTAACCTGGTCTGTGAGAAAGTCTTTGGGGCATTATAGCATGGTGCTGGAGGCACTCATAAATTCTGTTACATGGTCAGAAAAGCTGTACATTCAGTAGTTGAATTTCAGTTTGTAATTCCTCAGTTTCAGTGACTGAAGTTAAAGGCGTCAACTCCTTTGATGTGTGGGTAGCAAACAGTCTGTTTTGTTCTGTCAATTATACACCCATAACTAGCTTCTGATACAATCATAAATCTTTCACCAAAGTAACAAAAGTTTTCAGCATAGAAAACAAGCCTAAGAGCTTGGTTTAGAAAAAGTGTACAGAAAGATAAATCTCAAATTCAGGGAGATTCAAGGATAGTCCTTTTTTCAATCCAAGGTTCTAGGTAAACCAGCAACAATGTACAGACAGAATGATGTCATGGGTGAGAAATTTGAACGTTGTTTGCCAGTTAGAGCCAGTAATGAAAACCATCTCTCATTTAAAACCCTTACCACCATCTTAACTGATTGAGTCACACTTCTTTCTTCTAAGGTAGATAGAGTTCCTTAGATATTCTGTTCATAATTTGCAGTATGTTGCTGACTCAGGACTTTGCCTAGCTCTAGTTGTGCGTCCAGTGACTTATTCTGTACCTGTAGCTCCACACCTGATGTCAGCCAATACTCAGTCTGATCAAATTCTTCAGCTTCTGAATCTAATGATTCTGACTGGTCTCTAATAGACATATTTTTATTTCCTTTTTGGAGTATATCAAAGTCTCAAAGCAATTCAAACAACCATGCAGTTTTTTGGGGAGACCACCAGTTCTTTGTCCTGAAAAGAGTATCAATATACTAGTGTCCATCCCAATCTCCCTATGTGCCTTGCAGCCCATCATCATCTTTCTAATTTCAAGACACTCCATTGGAGAAAGGCTCCCTCAACAATTGGATTCTTAACCTCTCTTAGAACCTTCAGGGATTTCCTGCTTTTATCAGTCTGTCTACCTATTATGTACGGTAATTCTTCAAAGCAAAGCATCTTTTTCCAACACCATCAACATTTTTTCAAAGAAAATTTATTAGAAAGTAAAAGTTGCAGGCGATTTTTGTTGTTGTGAAGTGTGTAAAAATACATGAGCAGGGTACAAGTACAGAACATCCTATAGGCTAAATAGGGGCAGCCAATAATAAGAGGGGATGTCTTTCCACTGATCTGTGTTTATGGAATATGCAGATTTATTGATAGTGGTCTGTTGTCTGTTTTATGCTTTGATTTTTCTGTGAGCAGCATACATGTCTCATGTATGCTGCTCACATACATGAGGAAGAGGAAGCTCTTTGGTGTAACTGGATGTTTTGCCTCAATATATGTATTTCTCTGAGGATCAGCTGCTTGCCTTTTGTGAAATGGTGATTTGTTGTGTTTGGTGCAGAAAAATATGTCTTGCTATTTGTGTTCGGACTCCACCTTTGCTTTGTATTGAAGTTCTTGGAGAAGTTACTTTATCGTCACCAGTTTGCATTTTAGTTTAGCAATGTTTTTTATTTCCCACTTCAGTAACTATTGATTGGATGGACAAGCGCGAGTACTTCAGGAACCATTCTGTGAGAGTGGCGTCATTATAGTGTCAACATTCCAAATGTATCCACTAGTTCAAAAACAGATCCTTAAGGAATTGGTTTTTAGTCACTACAAAGTGGCAGTATTTCTCTGCTAAGCAAAAATCAAAGTTTTTATCTTGAAATAAAAATTAAATTACTTGTAATCATAATAAAGTTCGACATACATCCTCTGACATTATGGCTCTCTATACAAAGTGTACCATACTAAGAGAGAGGTGTTCTGAGTTTCTAGATATTTGAATAAGACTGGAGTGGTAGTGAAAAATAGTGAATGCGTGAAACAAATGTAGTCAAACATCTGGTGACAGTTTCCTTCTTTCTTGTGTTTTGTGGCAGAATCAAACTTCTTGGATCCTTTCCAGCATGGCAGCTCTTTACTGGAGAGTAAAAGGTCAAGGGAAGAAAGCAATTGATTGCCTGCGGCAAGCCTTACATCACACACCATATTACATGAAGGTGGGTGTAATAAATAATACTAGAGACAATATATCTGTGATTACAGTTTTCATTTTATGTTTAGCAATATATATATATGCTTTCACTGATTTTAAGGATTTTAGAATGATGCCCATATAAATTAATTATGGAATAATCAACTTTATATGGTCTGTCATCAATACTTTGATAAAATATATAAATGAGAATGGGAGTGCAGAGATATTTCATTCACAAAAGCAGGGTAGTTTTCTGGTTGTTCTATTTCTGCACCAAATAAAAAGTAACCATAGGAATTCAGAGTACAAATTGGAGCTGAATACATTGCAGTGGGGAAGGGGCAGACCCCTGCAAGTGAATGTCCAGTCTTAGTCTGTGTTTTAGGTTTACAATAGACAGAACAAATTTTGAATGAACTATAATCCTACTTCCCTAACATGATGGAACAAGTTTAAGATCGATCTATTATGTAGAAATGAAGTCATTTTTCAAGTGTCATTTTTTAAAAAATGTATCCTCATATCTTCATTGATTTAATTGATTGATATTAATTGCAGAATTTTTTCCATAGACACTTTGTTGGTTAAATAAGACCGGAGAACTTTCGCATGGAACAGCTGACTTTTCTCCCTTATTGATTATAACCTGTGTATCAGGAACATAAATACACTGCTGATTCTTTAAATACCTGTTATTTTAAATAACTTGCTTTTTTTAAAAAAGAACTATTTACCTGTCACTGGATTTGCTCTACTTTTTAGGATGTGCCTCTCATAAGTTTAGCAAACATCTTCCACAATGCAAAGCTTTGGAATGATGCTATCATTGTGGCTACAATGGCAGTCGAAATTGCTCCACATTTTGTCGTCAATCATTTCACTTTGGCTAATGTTTATGTAGCAATGGTGAGTATATAATTGCTAAATTCTGAATCATGTCTTTTTATTGCATCTTGAGTCTCAGTGATAGAGAAGTTTAAAAACAGGAGACCGCAGTCCATGCCTACAGCACATAATAGCTGTTTGTAAAAGAAAGGATTTTTTTTCTTTTTTTAATGTTTCCATCTTGAAAGTTTTCAGTCAATTTAACTGTACTCTCAATTTAACATTTGTCTATGCAGATCTTTTTGAACTTTGCTTTGGGTTTGTCACCCAAACTTTAATTTGGGAAAAGGATGAATTGTTCTCAGCATTCATGTGGTCTTTTTTCTTGGATTTGAATTCTGAATCTTCACTTGTCCCCAGGCTGTTCTTTTTGAGACCAAAACCTAACTGTTTAAATTTTTCATAAGTTACACAAACTCTCAACTTGCAGGGAATCCCCATATGATATGCAGTCTCTTAAAATAAAGAATCAAATTACTGGCATTTATAATCATGCTCCTCTTAATGTGTTTTATATGGTTGAACCACAATCTTGGCAACACTGACTTTTCTGTAATTCCTGGAGCCATGATAGACATAATCTTCTGCTGTCATCAATCAGCACTGTTCCTAAAGGATATATGCCTCTTCCTTTGCCACAGGGAATATGGGAAAGGAATGCTGGTTTCAACCCTGATTGAGCCCAGGTTCATCCCAGTTTCAGCCCACCAGATTATGATACAAATTAGTTCTGATGCATGACCAAGGAGTATTGAAAGCTACTCCTGTTGTGCCTGAGACATCTTGCGCTTTTCAGGGCTGCCTCGATGGACACAGCCTTCTCCATTCATAAATCCATCATTTTGATTCCCAGAGGCAGAATAGTCTTGGCATCACTGGCTTCATTCATAGAGAACATAATGAAGAATCAGCTACCTATTTGTAACTGCGGTTCTTCTGGTGGTCATCTGTGATTTCACATAACCTCACAATCTTATTTTATTTATTATTAAATTTATTTATTTATTAAATTTATATGCCGCCCCTCTCCGAAGGCTCAGGGCGGAATCTTAGTTGTGTAATTGTTTTTCACTCCCTTGGCTTTGTCATTGCTATTTTGAAATGGGAAGGAAGAAGGACCCACATCTGGCTATATAAATGTGTGACAATAGGACTCCCACCAAAAGTACTTTAACTGTGGAATATTCCAGTAGAACTAATGTGCAAGTGCAGAACCTCTTATGTGCACATTCACAGATGCCTACTAAAACTAGATATGGGTCAGTAGATATTTCTTCTCAGTCTGGGCATAATAATAAATAGGGTTTAATTTAACTGAGAAAGTTCAAGTTTAATTGAGGAAGTAGAAGTGTATACAGTTTGGGTTTTGACCAAGAAAAGGTCAAATATTTAAGCTCAAGAGGTAAACAAGTTTGTTCACTAGCACTAAGTTATAACATAATGGCTAATTAGCCATATTGGGCTGCTGAAGGAAAGACAGAATATGTTTTTAACAAAGTAATGAGTATTAATACTTGCACAGTTGTGGCCTAAACGTTTCAGTAACAATAATGTATTTTGCAGTTGAACCTTTATAGTGTTCTGCACTGAAGTATTACAGATTATTCTATTGCAAGAAAATCCATATAATCTTCAACCATGACAGGGAAAAAAATTTCTATTAAAAAAAAGAAAATCTTGTTTGTTATGTTCATTTGCCTGGGCTTAATATTGCAATACTTGAAGATACTTTAAGATTCAGTACTCTATCCCTAATAACTTAACAAAGTATGGTATATATCATTGTAAGATATAAGTTACTCTGAATCAGGGTGAAATGCTACCGGTTCGGATCAATTCAGCCGAACCAGTAACAATGGCAGCGGGTGGTTCGGAGAACCTGTAGCATTGGCAACACAAGGCTCCGCCCACCCACCCGGTTGTCATTACTTCCTGGTTTTAACCAGAAGTAACCTGTTTTTTACCCTCTGTGCATGCACAGAAGGGTTTGCTCATGCAGAGGGTCCACGCACACATGATGCATGAGCCCACGCGGTGCATGCACTTCCGAACCAGTAGGGAAGGTAAGTAGATTTCACCCCTGCTTTGAATGCTGATCATTTTGGATCTTGGATTCCTACAGGAGGAGTTTGAGAAGGCAATGCGATGGTATGAATCTACACTGAAGCTTCAGCCTGAATTTGCACCAGCAAAGAATCGAATTCGTGCCATTCAGTGTCATTTACTCATGAAAAATGAAAGACATTCTCCTTAAATATTACAATCTTCTTCCCTTTTTTTCCCAAGAAAGCAAAATCATTGTTCATTAATAGACATGAAATGCAGTGAGCTAATAGAAATTGGAAAATACTATTTCTAGTAAGAATTGGAGGTTGGTTGTATTATTCAGAAGCAAGAATATCTTTGGAGAAACTATAGTATACCAGACAATTGTATAAATAAATATTGAACCCAGAGAACTTCCATGTGCCTATGTCCCGAACATCATTAGATTTTTCACAATATTTGATTGGATGCCAGCATAAAATTTAACCTGCTTCTTGTCTTAACACATCTATGAAAATGCAAAGCACTTCATTGCACCAGACACTATATGTAAGAGGAAGGCATAATTAGCTTTTCATCCATCAGGAGCTCATATTCTACTTCTTCATCCAGTCCATACTTTAGTATTACCAAGTCAGAGAAAGATACTGAGATAACACAGGAGATTGCAAATCATTTTAGTACATTTTAAGAACAAGCAGCCTTCTATCTATTGTTGCTTTTATTGGGGGGGTGGGGGTGGGGATAGTGAAAACAACATTGTGTGAAATCATTTATATTATGGTTTACAAGAAAAAAGAAATGTAATTTCGAAGGTTTCTTTTAATCCATTATATATTAGAAGCCCTTTGCAGCCTTTAGCCTGTCTTTACTAATTCTTTTACCCAACTGAGTGTAAACTGCAAATGTTAAAGGCATATGCACACATGTTCTTTCTCTGTATGTCTAAACACTTAAGTGAGAGAGAGCATGTTAGCAAATAGGACAAGTGGTCTGTTTCTTAATCAGCATCCAGTTTGGTCAACTAAAGGACCAAATTGCAGATTTTATTGTTGAATCAACAAGGGCACAAAACTTGAAGCAAAAATAAACAATTATTAATAAACAGAATTTTGATTCCTCTCTTTTTTATGGTGAAATTTGTGTTACATGATACACTAGTACCTTAGCCCAAAATTCCACATTCCATGACCTTTATTAATATACACATTTCATGGGATAAGAAGATTTTTGCTTATATATGTAGAACATCCCTTGATTTTAACTCCATATTTATTACATGATAAAATATCTAAAATTTCATTTGAAAGAAGATGGCAGTTACAGAGTTATTTCAAGGAGAAAAGTAGTTGGTAGTGTTTCAGCTTTGTTATTATAGTTGATTTGCTCTACAAAAGAGAGTCATGGGTCTTGTTACTAAACACATTAAGAAGATTTGTTTAGTTCTAGCTGAACACAAGGCATGACTCTGGACTCTGGTGATTTGTATATTAAATCATGGTTAAGCCACAATTCAGCACAATATGTGAATCCAGGCAGATATTCTGTTAACCCACCACCAATAGTTCCATTGCTTTTCCATTTCTAGACTAGTAATGCACAACTTGTCTAAAATCAGTTAATTCAAATTCATAAGAAAGTTTTCTGTAGACTCAGTTGTAAGGAAAATGGACATTGGTCTTACCTGATACGTCCTTTCTCTGTTGAGAGGAAACGGCAGTCAGGATGGGGAGACGCTCCTGTCTAGTGCA